>PYAF01002836.1:392969-406656 GCA_007407185.1 Glycine tomentella | reverse complement strand
ATTTTATATCTATTTTATATGATTTTATTTAATATTTTTTAATATTATTTTATTTATTATATTTTTATATGATTTAATTTAATATTTTATTAATTTTGGTATATTTTTTTAATATTTTTTATTTAAGGAAATTAACAATTTGGTAGAATAATATTAATTAATTTTATTTTAAAAATCATTTCTTACAATTATCATAATTATATCATTCAATTTTATATAATGAATATTTTTTTGATCTATTTAAAATTGATTCATGGGTCTCATTATGTATTTTTGACACCTCTTTTTTAATATATATTTTTATTTAAAATAAAATCATTTAAGTCTTTTCAAATAATAATCTTAACATTAGTAAAAATATAATAATTATATTAAATAAAATAATAAATTACGAAAAAATACAAAAAAATTAGGAAAATATTAAATAAAATCATTTAAAATTTAAATTAAATGAAAAAATATTAAAAAATTAGAAATATTAAATATAAAATATCAAAAAATTAAATAAAACCATAAAAAATTTAAAATACATTTATTTATTAAATAACTAAATTAAAAATTATTTACAATTTTTAAAAACACAATTTTGTTAAAAAATACAAAATATAAAATAGAAGTTTTAAATAAATTTACGACTTCTATATAAAAATATTAAATCTCACGACTTTAAAATCGTAAAACAAAAAAAAATTATTTACAACTTTAAAGTTTTAAATTAAAAATATTAACTGAAGTCGTAAAAAATGTTACGGCTTTAATTTGAAAAAATAAAAATTAGTACGATTTTAAAGTCGTAATTTATTTTTTTTAAAAAAAGCTGAAGTGGTAAATTATTTTACTACTTTAATTTAAGAAAATAAAAAAAAATACAAGTTGTAACCAAAGGTACGACTTCCAATTCAAAAGTCGTAATAGTTATTACGATTTACCCCCTTTTAATAATTTATTTGAAATTCATCCCCTATTAATAATAAGTGAAAAAAATACTTCTATTTGATCATTTCGTCGGTGTTCCTTCTATTATAAGCTTAACACCGACGGAAATTCGTTTGGGCAACCTGGGAAAATCCAGAATTGGTGGCCTTTCAAGGAACCACCTTGGTTAGTGGGTTCAACTTTTAAGGTTATGTAGAAGTTATAAGGTTCCACTTCACGTGCCGCCTTTGAAGTCATCTCGCCGATTTTCTTCGTGCGAGCCAACTTCCACTTCACGTGTCCTCGCATAGGGGACGAAGGATGAATGATGGTCTCCGTGCTGTCATCACGAGTTGCTCCCTCCAGTTGCTTCTTTTGTTTTTCCTCCATCAATCTCTTCTCGAGCAACTCGTAACTCTCGCATGACAACACGTGAGGGGCGGTGTTTTGCTTCTGGATCGCCTGGGCCTTCTTTCTAACATCCTGTAACAGGTAGACACATAGGGTTACCAAATAGGAGACTGTATGACTACATAATTGACAAATTGTAGGGTTATGTAAAACAACTAACCTCCCAGGAAGCTGCTCGCCGACTCTAACAGAACTGGGTCCACTGTTCATGACTGATGTTGTATTTAACACATACAGCGTCGGCATCATCGTCGTTGCCTTCTGCGAGGACCCATTTCCTTGTCAAGTCTGATTTGAATTGCCTCCAGCGCTCGCCCACGGTCTGCAGAATCTTCTTCTTTGTCCGTTGGTCTGACGCTTCAGGTATATCAAATTCAGCCTGCATTAAAAGGAAGTTAGTTTTCAATTTGAGCTAACATGAACAACATTTTAATTGTGTAATGCTTTAAATTGTAATACATGAATGTCCTCCCAAATCAAGTCCTTCTGCATTGAAGGCACTTCCTTCCAATTAGGAAGGGTGATATCCACCTTGTCTCTGGCCACGATCCCAAGATATGTCCTCAATTTCTTTGCCTGAGGACCATCAGCCTTCCCTGTGCTAGGATCCACATGGACCACCAGTCTGTCAACACCAAGAGCTCTAGTAGCCAGTGACCTCAGCCGTGTTGCTTTCCTCGTCTTCTTCGATGTAGCCGACGAAGGTCCTGCCTCAAGAGGAGGTACTGACTCAGCATGAGTCAGTGCTGACTCAGGAGGAGGATGTGGTGACTCAGCACGAGGAGGGGAGCTGGGTGGTGTAGTCATGATCCTGTAAAAAACAAGAACACATATCAGTAAAGTTAAGTTACAAGTTATGTTAATATGAGATTGTACGTACAAGGCGAAAATAGTTAACAAACAAAAATTACATTAGCTGATGTTAATTAATTCTCCTTCATCATGATCATTACGATTTGCATGAACATCGTCAACCTCGTCTTCTCTGTTGACGTTAGGTATTTGTGTAGAGAAATGAGTCACACTTGTATCGGCGATTGAGTCATCGTCGTCAACATTAATGCCAATGGTTTTTTCGTGTAGTACCACTGATCACCTTTCATCACACGGATCTTGTACATAAAAGACTTGTTTAGCTTGTTCTGCCATGATGAAAGGTTCGTCTTGATAAGCTAGCTTGTTAAGATCTACCAAAGTAAATCCTAAATGCTCGGTTCGCACACCACTGTTGACATCAACCCACATGCATTTGAAAACACAGATAGAGAAACTAACATAATTAAGCTCTCATATGTCATTAATGACTCCAAAGTAAGGCAAGCACGCCAAACGTGGATTGTCATCATTGACAGTAGCAAAATGTTGTGACTCAGCTCTTAGGCTAACCCCACTGTTCTGCATGGTGCTCTTCTCATCTTGTTGTTTGGTATAGAAGGAGTACTTGTTGATATCGTACCCTTGCCAACTTCTCACATTTCTTTTTGGGCCATCTGCTAACTTCCTCAGTGTTTCAAATGCAGATTCACATTAAATATTGTATGTTTAAACCAATTCAAGAAAGTCTTGTTATGCTCTTTCAACAGCCTATTCTTCGTCATTCTTGGATTACTTTCCTTAAGTAGTGCTTCATGACGAACTATATGGCAGCACTTCATTACTATTATTCAGGACATACAAACGAGCTTGATACAATTCCTGCAACGAAGGCGTTATAACATGTAGCCCTCGTGTACCCTTTCCTCCCACTCTGTCCTCATGTTGCAACTCGGGAAGACCAATAGGTTTTGCTTTCTGAAGGTACTCTGAACAAAATTCAACCGCTTCTTCTGCAATGTACCTTTCAACTATGGATGCTTCAGGACGGTGTAGGTTTTTTGTTACCCTTTCAAGATCTTCATGTATCGCTTGATCGGGTACATCCACCGTAAATAAATTGGTCCACATAATTTAATTTCCCTCACCAGATGAACAAGTAAGTGAACCATTATGTCAAAAAATGAAGGAGGGAAGTATATCTCCAACTGACACAAGATAATTGCCGCCTCTTCTTCCAAGTCATCTAACTTTACAGGGTCTACGACTTTCGTACAGATGGCATTGAAGGAAAAGCACAGGCGACTTATAGCATGCCTCATTTTGTTAGGCAAAATGTCTCGAATCGCCACGGCTAACAGTTGTTGCATCAACACGTGGCAATCGTGAGACTTTAATCCAACTAGTTTTAAATCTTTCATCTGTACTAGGCTCTTAATATTTGAAGAGTATCCTTGTGGTACTTTAACTCGGCGTAGACACTGACAGAAACTTATCTTCTCCTTTCTTGACAAAGTGTGGCATGCTGGAGGCAAGTAAATTTTCTTACCATCGGACCTAGGATGTAACTGCTCACGTATACCCATCTCAGCAAGATCTTGACAAGTGTTCAAACCATCCTTTATCTTCCCTTGAATGTTAAGCAACGTGCCGATGACACTGTCACACACATTTTTCTCCACATGCATAACATCGATACAATGTCTAACATCTAGATTAGACCAGTATGGAAGCTCAAACAATATGGACCTCTTCTTCCATAAGCATGTATTACCTTTCTGCTTCTTTTGAGTCTTTCCAAATACAGTATGGATGCCCTCAACCCGCTTAAGAACCTGCTCGCCGGTTAACGGTATCGGTGCAAGTTCATGCTCTTGACTTCCGTTAAATGCTTTTTTAATCGTCGATAAGGGTGATAAGGTCTCAAAAAACGTCGATGGCGAGTGTAAACTATTTTTCTTCTATGTTTTAGTTGCAAGTAACTCATGTCTTGCTCACAGATAGGGCATGCACGATGGCCCTTAACACTGTATCCACTCAAATTCCCGTATGCAGAAAAATCATTAATGGTACAAAATAGCATTGCACGCAACTTGAATGTCTCCTTACGATACCCATCAAACACGGCAACCCCCTCATCCCACAAGTTTGCCAAGTCTTCAATCAAGGGACTAAGATAAACATCAATGTCATTTCCTGGCTGTTTCGGGCTCGATATCATCATAGACAACATCATGTATTTTCGCTTCATGCACAACCAAGGAGGCAGGTTGTATATGACTAGCAAAACAGGCCACGAGCTGTGCTGAGTACTTAAACTGTCGTACAGATTCATTCCATCACTGGCAAGTGCAAGCCTTAGATTTCTTGGCTCTTTGCCGAACTCCGGATACAAACGATCAATCTTCTTCCACTGAACTAAATCTGCCGGATGTCGGAGCATCCCATCAGAGTTTCTTCCCTCTGCATGCCATGTAAGGTCTTTTGCGTCATCTTCATTAGCAAACAGACGCTTAAACCTTGGAATGATCGGAAGATACCACAAGACCTTTGTGGGAGGGCCTTTCGTTGAACTCTCATCACTGCCACATTCGTCATCGTCCTTCACTTTGTACCGTGATACCCCACACGTGGGGCATTTATGCATTTGTTCAAATTCATTTCTGTACAATATGCAGTCATTAGGACATGCATGAATTTTCTTATACTCCATACCCATCGGACAAAGTATCTTCTTCGCCTTATAGTAACTGCTTGGCAACGTGTTTTCCTCTGGAAGCATGTCCTTAATTACCTCAAGCAGTGAACTAAAGCTTTTTTCACTCCACCCATATCTGGCCTTGACATTAACAAGATTTAACACCGCAGACAACAATGTCAATGAGTCTTTGCACCCCGGATACAACTGTTTCTTCGAATCACTCTCCAACGTATCATACATAGGGGCATGTGCTTGCTGAAAAGACTCATGTCCCAGATCACGAATCATGACCCTCTGCGTGTCTGTCAATTCACCATGCCATATCCATGTCGTATAAGTCTTCTTAATTCCATCGCACAGAAGATGTTCCCGTATGTCTTCTAGTGTTTTCCGTCTACCATTCAAACAATTTATACAGGGGCAGAAATATTTTCCATCACTATCTGGTCGACTTCTTTCCGAGGCAAATTGTAAGAAATTTTCAACGCCTTCTTCATACTCAACCGTAATGCGACTTGCATTCATCCAAGATCAATCCATGTGGTTACCAACTCTGTGATACTGACAAACTTATTCCATGCATGAAAACCTCACTTTTTCATTCTAGGTGTGGCCCTATCCCATTCAGGAAGGCATATTTTTAAAGTATATTCATATCTATAGGTTGAGTCTTTTATATTAAATATGACAAAATTTCGGCAGCATTTCGCTTTGGTCTCCAAGTACACGACATGAAAGCGGTGACATGAGTTCCACCACAGTCAAGTATGCACCCGGAGAACAAAGTGAAATACATTGTACCGAAATTTCATCATATTTAAGACAAGAATCACAACCTATAAATATGAATATACTTTAAAAATATGAGCCTTCCCAAACTGTCCAAATGGACAATTCAAGAATCAATACAATGATTAATCCAAACTGTCCGGAAGAATCACTGTAATGAATCTCAAACGGGAAACTACGGTTCACTCATAATGAACATTAATTGTGTATACAAATACTCATTAATGGCATAAAACAGTTTACAAATAGAAGCTACAAAAATATGAAAGGCATTCGTAAGTACCTGAGATGATGGTGAATGCTAATGTCCAACAATGAAATAGTGATGATGATACAAAGAGGCAAAGGACAACTACATACAAATGATGTTGAACAGTCAACATGTTATATTCAAACATAACGATTATATATGTAGGACAGAATTGGGGCAAGTGTGAGTCTTAACACAAGCCTTACCTTTGTTGAAGGAGCATAGGCTGGCTGTGGATTAGGTTCCAAATACAATATGGTTGTGTAACTGGGGTTGCAGCCTCACTTGGTTGTTCTTCCTGCAAAGAATTAAAAAACAAGAATATTGATTACCTATGTTTGACAGAACATAGCCATGAAAATATATGCAGTATGCAATTTATCTGCTTAATGCAACTTTCAACTCGGCACTACACCTATGCATTAAATGTTTAATGGAAGAACTATGTCAGAAAAATGGTGTGTGTGTGTGTGTGTGTGTATGTGTGTGTTTGTGTTGACTTGCAGAGTATTGAAGAAACTGAGTGTTGTAAAGCATATGGTTCTGCTGCCGAGATTTATTTGTCCTCTTATGACCGTACTAAGCCACCTGAGGAGGTAAGTTATTAATGTTGATTACGTATTTCTGTTGATGGTTCTTATGTCAATTACACTCCCATTCCACATGTTACACTTGTACATGACAGATTTGTAAACATTAAATAGAGTTCCATAAATTCATTTACTGCAACCCTACAACACAATTTAACACATTACATGAAAGCAATCAAGCTTCAGTAATTGACCATAGTTTCTATTTTTTATGACATCAGCCACCTAAATAACTAATTTGTCAAGTGGTGAAATTTTTCATATAGAGAGACAAATGAGTCTCAGGTTTTCACCTATTCTAATATAGTTATCATACAATAAAATAAGTACACTAATGCAGTTATGCTTCTTTTTTGGTTGAAGGACAAAGTAATTGATCACATAAAACAAGTTACAAAACCATGCGTATACATATAGAATATCAAAAAATACTAAATACATTTGTAAGTACCTGTGATGAGAGTCACTGACAATCTCCAAGCACGGCTCTAGTGATGAGGATGCAAAAACGAAAAAGGAAAAATGCCTACAAATAACAATTACAAATAGTAATTAAACTCTCGAAATCCAATTACACTCAAGTCTAAACTTGAAACAAAGCTTAGAAAATGGGATATTTTTTAAATATATACGAGAATGATCAAATAAGTGAACAATTGCATTTAGTGGCAATGCGGAAACAAATTGAAATTAGCTGCACCTATGCAAATTAAAGAGAGGAAAATGCTAGTTAAAAGAGTTGTTTGGGATGTGTTTTCATTTGTGTGTGTGAAGAATAAGTAATGAAGATTACCAAATAGTTAGGGAACTTCAGAATATCTTCCCCAATTTCGCAGCTTATAACCCGCAGTCTAGAGCTGACAATAGCTAAATATTTTTCATCTGCAAAATAAGAAAAGAAACACGTGTCAATTGCCATGCAAGAACATGAAATATTTATACAAGATACAATATTAAAATGCATTAAATGAGGAATCATTTCCTAGATTAGAACTAGCCGCAATAGTTGGGCAAGAGTAATGGCAGCTAAACTAACATTACTCATGATACATATATGACAACCTTTCTACAAATAAAATCAAGCTGAGCCCCTCTAAGCCTAACAAAGTTTGTAAATATGTAAGCTATTGTTGGGTTGACAGAACCAATAGTGATCTTAGCTGCAAGAACATTTTTTTCTGAAAAAATGGTTGTCTCAACGTCTAGTGCAGGTTGGAGTACAGAAATCAGTTTCATTCCCTTAACTTCTCCCAATTTGAGCTGCTGAAGCAATTCCTTAAGTTTGGTTATTACTGCCTAGGCTACTCGACCTTTGAACATTTCTTTTGTTTGCATAAAGCAACCCTTTATCTGGAGGCTATTCTTGGTATATTTATTAAAATTTTCTTTTGGGTAAACCTGACGAATTTTCATATTTTGACAATTTTAGACTCTAAATAGAGCTCATGATGATGCTGGAAATAGTGCTCAAAAAAGTTTATCTTACAGCAATAATCTTAAAGCAATGGTCACAGCTGGTTCCAAAGGAAGTTTTATCAACATATCTCAAATGACTGCTTGTGTGGGCCAACAAAATGTTGAGGGTAAGCGAATTCCATATGGTTTCATAGACCGTACATTGCCCCACTTCACAAAACATGATTACGGGCCTGTAAGTCGTGGCTTTGTGGAGAAGTCATATCTACGTGGACTGACCCCTCAAGAGTTTTTTTTCCATGCCATGAAGGTCTTATTGATACTGCAGTGAAGATCTCTGAAACTGGATACATCCAGGGGCGACTTGTGAAGGCTATGGAGGCCATCATGGTTAAATACGATGGGACAGTTAGAAACTCTTTGGGAGATGTCATACAATTTCTCTACGGAGAAGATGGTATGGATGTTGTTTGGATTGAAACACAGAAGCTGGATTCCCTTAAAATGAAAAAAAAAATAGAATTTTACAGGGTGTTTAGGTATGAATTCGATGATGAAAACTGGAAGCCTACTTTGCTTGAAGAGCCTGTAGAAGACTTAAAAACCATCAGAGAGTTTGGTAATGTGTTTGAGGCTGAAGTTCAAAAGCTTGAAGCTAATAGATTTCAACTTGCAACTGAGATAGCCACTATTAGTGATAGTTCTCCAAACTATAGGTGAGTAATTCATCTAACCTAATGTTACAATATGATTAAGTGAATGTACTTGGCTTCATGCTTACTAATATGTTAGTGCTGTGCATGAATTTGGTGTGAGGCTTGGTTTGCTTAAATTGGTTAGTAGAATATCTGGTTTGACAGACCATGATCTCCCAAAAACTGTATCCCTTAACTTCTCAAGGCTGACTTTTGTTCAGGCTCAAATTCAGAAGATTATTGTCATTTCTACAAGGTAAATAGCATGATATTTGTGTTGAGAGGTTATCACAACATCTTAATTGAATAATTTAGTCTGATGATGGTACTATATAAATTGTTATTTTACTAATATTATCTCTATTTTGGGAATGGCAGCATTCTTATTGGAACCAGGGAGAACAGACAATGAGATTAAGAACTTTTGGAACCCATGTTTAAAGAAGAAGCTTCTGAAGCAAGGGATTGACCCAAGTACACACAATCTCTGCAAACTTAAAGACTATGAGCAGAAAATTGTTGATTCTGAATTTTTGTGTGGAATTGATGAAATTATAGGGAAAAAGTCAAAGACTGAGAAGAATGAAGCCACAACAATGCCATATGAAAGACTGAGAAGAATGAAGCCTCATCAATTCCATATCAAGTTTAAACAATCAATATGCAAAATCAGTTGCTTCATAAGATATTATACACTATGCAAACTTTTGGACCAGAAGAATAGTTAATCAACATGAGGGGAACTTTTAAGCAGCCAATGTTGTAATCAATAGCTAGACCTTTAAGACTTATACACAACTTTTACTATTAGGTCCATCACAATTCTCCCTAGCTTAACCACATTATTTGTGAAATTGCTTGGCAACACCATTATTTGAGAGGCTGACCCATCCAATGACTAAAACATACTCTACCAGTGTTGCTACTTATGTTATAGCCAACATCATAAGCCTAAGATAGCTCCCAATTATTCCCAACAGAAGTTTACTTAACAAGGACAAAAAAATAGCATCACAAGTTTACTTAATCAGCTACTAAGTGTCCTAAATTATTTAACAAGCCATAAAAACTTCATTTAGTATAATAACAGTGACAATAAATTAAACATCAATAAGGCTATAACTATCCCGACTATTGCTGTATCCCACAAGCCAAAACAGAAACCAAAACAAACCAGCCATCATGTATAGTGTTTTTGTTTTTCTTTCTTGTTTGTCATAGTGTAAATCTCCAGTTCTTATGCTTATTTGCTTGGGTGACCATTATTAGTTATCATCAATCCAACAAAGGCATATAGATCCATCGATGCTACAAATGTACATCTGACACATCCAACATTTCATCTTAAAACCACATAGTACCCTACCACAAACAATTAACACCAAACAAAACCAATTCCAGCAAATGACCATACAATTATCCAACATTTTTTTAACAAAAATACATCAACAAATACCCATTGTCTCTTTCACATGAATAAGCAACACTAACAAGCATGGAATACAATCAAGTACCTGTAAAGCTAACACCAACAATGCGAACCACGGTCTCAAGCAAATGAGGCCTCCTACTTTGGAAATCCATGGTGGTAACATAAAAACCGAATACCAACCACTTATTAGTTCGAAATGTGAGTTGCCATGGTACCTCAAAGAGAATAGAGCAAAAGAGGCCATACCTGAGCCCGTGCGAGCGCCGTGACGGTGAGCGATGACAGTAAAAGCTTGGGATGAGGTCGCGAGGTTAAGGACTGCTTGGGATGAGGTGGCGAGGTGAAGGATGAGGAGGGATGAGGTGGCGACTGTAAAAGCTGAGGTTAGGGATGAGGGAAAAGATAAGCGCGCAACAGTGGTGGTATTTGATTTGGGGATGGATGTGTTATTTTAACAAAGATAACATCAGTTTTCATTCAAAAACCGATGTTAAATAGTACACCTTAACATCGATTTTATTAAAAAACTTCAAAACCGATGTTAACTAGTTCACCATAACATCGATTTTCTTTAAAAACTCGAAAACTGATGTTAACTAGTTCACCTTAACATCGGTTTTTTTGTAAAAACTTGAAAACCGATGTTAATATGGAATGGTTAACATCGGTTTTAGGTATTTTTATGAAAACCGATGTTATATTGATCCTTTTAATTACGAATTTGCCACCCCGTTTCCGTTAACATCGGTTTTTCAGATAACCGATGTTAAAGTAACGATGTTAAAAGCTATTTTTTTAGTAGTGTTGGATGAAAATGTTAACATTTATGTAAGATTGAAAAGGAGAGAAAAAAAATTCTGAGTGGGAGAAAAAATTCACCGTTTGCAAAAAGTAAGAGAGGAGAGAGAATGATGGGAAAAGAGAGAAATCTAACACACTCCAACTAAAAAAAATGTGAGAATATGTTAACAATCCTTTTATTATAAGATAATGAGAATCATTAACCTCAATCTTGTTAAATTAAAATAAAATACCAATATTAAAATTTTAACTTTAAATTTAAATTTTATTTAATCATAAAATCTCTAAAGATTTACCAACATGAAATCAAATATTTTAAAGATTTAATTTATGTCAAGATAATTACCCAAAACAATCACCACCATCGTCGCCACCAACATGACCTCCGACACCATCGTCGATCGACATTGATGGTGGCGACGACAGTGACAGAGATCATATTGATGACAATGATAATGGTCATAACGACAATCACAGTAATAGTGGTAGAAGAACGATAACAACAATCATGATGGTGACGACAAGTGGAGGTTGACGGTGGTTGCAATGGCAACCATGGAAATTGTGGCGGAAACAATCATGACGATGGTGGTGGTCATGGTGTGGTAATAGGTTTGAGATATTTTAGAATAACAAATTAAATCTTTAAGATATTTGATTTCTTGTTTAGTAAGTCTTGTAGAAAATTTACAATAAATAAAACTTTAATATATATATATATATATATATATATATATATATATATATTGTGGGAAGGGGAAGCATTGTTGTTATATGGGTAAGTGTTACACATAGTTATATGTTAATGAAAATGACATTTTTACTTCATTTTTATAATTCAAAGTTGGATGAACAAAAGAGAGAAAAAGAAATAAAACACATTATTCAGGTATATATATGTGGAAGATATGTGATGTGAACTATTTTAGGAAAAGAGCATGCCAAATAAAAAACATAAGGGTCTACAAAAATGTAGGAGTATATTTGTGAAAAATATGTATTGTTGTAGATATTATTTTTCGTTTGTTTGATATATAGGATCTTATATAATTATCTGTTTTAGAAAAGGATAAGGATCATCTCTTGAGGGAAACACTTGTTCAAGACACTCAATCTCCGCGGTTACCTATATATTTTAAATCTAATCTACGGTGTAAATCAAAACATTTAGAAACTTACCGTTTCACTAATCCATATCTCATGCCAAGACTTAATTGTTACTTGGAACAAAGTTAAAAATCATAATTGTTTGTATTTGACAACTCTGTTGCAGTTTTGAATTTTAGTTGTCATAAGAGAAAATTTGGATAAAGGACTATCCTGTACAAATATTAAATTTACAAGCTATGCCTTATGTTATTGAATAAAATCTAATTTTCCAAATTAAAGAAAAAATTAAACTAAGAACACTCTTAAAAAATGAAACTTGAGAATTAGTTCATGCTCACGTACTAAACTCATTGGCATTTTTCTTTCCAAATCATATAAAAAAAAAAAAACAATACAATGTCTATAACAATGAACAACGCAATTCAGTTTTTTTTTTTATTATTATTTTATTAACTCAGAAACTTGAATTGAACATAAATGGTACTTAAAATAAGATGAAGCATTGACCACAAGATCTTCACAGTCTATTAAAGATACAATCAACAAATAATACTCCTAATCTTCTCCCAGTCTCAATACGTTGATTTGATATATCTCCTATCCTAAAGCAAGTCCTCAAAATTGATGTTAGCCAATAATCCGCACCGCCACAATGATGCTGGAATCCGCACAAACGCTCAAGTCCCTTTCTTT
This sequence comes from Glycine tomentella, assembly GCA_007407185.1. Taxonomy (NCBI): domain Eukaryota; kingdom Viridiplantae; phylum Streptophyta; class Magnoliopsida; order Fabales; family Fabaceae; genus Glycine; species Glycine tomentella. The sequence goes on along the minus strand of PYAF01002836.1, from coordinate 394,040 downwards.
TCTTCCCTCCGTGTTCGCTCCTCATGGTATCTGTTTGCCTCCATAATCGTTGTCTCCTCTTGGATTTTTGTCCTAAATAGTTGGTGTAGATTGGTCATGCACACCAATCAAAAAAGAGGTGTGTCTCATATATATATATATATATATATATATATATATATATATATATATATATATATAAAGAAGAATAAATGTTTATCATATTGTTATCATGAATGGTGTAAGATTAAGACATACAAGTCATGTGATTTTTTAGGAGATATATTTACTTAGAAGTTCATTTTGTGTTATAGAGTAAGAATAAATAATTATAATTAAATCTTATCACGAATGGTTTATGATTAAAACATAAGTCACATGACTTTTTAAGAAGTGACATTATTTCTCTTCTTACCCTCATCTAGTTCCCTTGGAAAATTAGGAATAAGAGAAAAATGTTATTCATCTGACCTAAGTCTTTTAATTTCATTGACAGCCAGATCGTTTTAACGAATTCGGGTTGTGCAGGGTACTTGTGGTTATTGTGGTGACAGCATAGCTGGGATGGCAACAACCATTTAGTCCTTGTGCTTGCTTTAATTTCTTTGCATGAAAACATAAAAATAGTCTTCTCACTATATATCTCTCCTATAAGATTTTCAAGTATTCTTTAAAATTATTTATTGTCAATTATTAATGATTTAAGTAATTGAATGAGCTTATAAGAATATAATCTTTTATCATTCTTTATTATTGTTATTTTTATGGACATCTTAACGTTATTATTACATTTTAAGTTTTTTTTTTTTGTTTTTATAATATCAACCTTTATGATTAATAATATTCTTTATACATTAATTATCTCATTAATTTGTATTTCATAAAAAAAATTGTTTTGCTTTTTCCAAACTTATTTTTCTTATGATTTTTAGTGTAGGAAAACTTGTACAATCTTCTGGTATGTCTTTGATTTCTATAGCTATAAAAAACTTTGTACAATCTTGAACCTAGGTTTTTTTTTATGAATTTTTCAATTTTTTTCTACAATCTTCTAGAATTTAATATGATTACTTAATTTCATTAAAAAGATTC
>PYAF01002836.1:381590-392869 GCA_007407185.1 Glycine tomentella | reverse complement strand
ATATTTTGTATTTTTTTTTATGTTTCTTTGATTTCTTGTTCTTCACATTTATGTTAAGCTGACTCCTTCTATATGAATATTAAAATTTTAAACTTGTATCCATCTAAAATCTACAAATTAGATAAAAAAGTAATTAGATAACTAACTTTTAAATAATTAACAAGATTATATAATGTGGTCATTGTGAGATATAAAATTATTTACATTTTGTAAATAACTTAATATATAATGAAGTATGTTGTATTCATAGTTTCTGCATAAAGATATTAAAAAGTTACAAACAATTGTATCGGAAAAAAAAATCGCAAACAATTAAATAAACAACACATCATTAGAAACCTTGAAAGAAATTACAACAAATTACTTTGCAAATTAAATTTTACATATTTTAAAGAATAATGTCCTTGTTTGATGAGTGGGTAACCTTGGAAGGCTTGATGTTGAGGTCTATATAATGGGTTAGATTTTAAAGAATAATGTCTTTTCTCTAAGGTCTTACTAGAATAGTCTTTTAGGAAGTTTTAAAGATCATAAAAGGTGAAATGCATTAAATTTCTAAGGTCAGCCTATTAAACTCATATATATAACAAACATTCGTGGTCACGAACTACCCATTTAGTTCACATAAGTCTAATGTGCATGGATGGATAGATGAGAAAAAATATATGATAGGAGATATCCTTGAAAAGACCAAGAGGTTTAGTAGCTATAAGTTAAGATAAATAGGGAAGAGATTACAAATAATTTTGTTGAAGGATTTGGAGACGGGGTTTTTTGTTGTTGTTGGGGTGAGGAGACCTAAAAAATTCATCTGTTGCCATCTTAGGTGTTGGAAGCACCATAATAACAATACATACTCTGTTTCTAATTATTAATTTGACACACTTTGTTTCTAATTATTAATTTATGTTAAGATTATAATTTTTAATTTAGATTTTTATTAATAATTTGTTATATTTAAAATATTGATAAATTTTAACTTAAAAAATGAAGTCATTTTTTCTTCTAATTTATACATTTTTTTATAGAAAAATGTGTTTTTCAAATAACTATTAAACTCACGGGCCGATCAATTTATCAGTTAGCTTTTGCGGGCTGGATATAAAATTTAAAAAATTCCATTTATTTTACTGACCGAACTTCAACTCATCTAAAATGCTAGCTTTGTGGGTCAGACCCTAAGCAAGTCAGACCAATCCGTATATCTATCCCTATTCGACATTAGTACGGAATTTAAACCAATCAAATCATGAATCAGTAAATATATATTGAATCAGTTATTATTGATGAGATTTAGGCGCATTTAAGAATTCAATGAACCTTACCTATACATATTTACATAATTATCATTAGTCTATAATCTATATTTACAAACATGAGGGGAACAAAAATATTCCAATTAGTTTGCACATTAATCCTGAAGAACATTATGTTGTCTTTTTACACCTAACATCACTCCCTTGAACCTGACAAGTAAGACAAAATAATGAGAATATGAACTACAAACAAGGAACAATGCTGAATGGTTGAATGCTATAAAGCAAATTATCTCCAATTATGAACTTAAACTTAAGAATTATGATACATACGGAAAAACTCTAAGCTGATAGCTGTCTTGAATTCAGAAATTTAATCAAAATGACTCAGGTGCATGTGCAGCTACAACTCATGCCAAATATCAATCTTTAATTAATTTGAATCCACCCATCTTGAACCGTTCGAAGTTAAACTTAAATCATTTCAGTTACATGCAATATATCAACTCTTTCATGTAGATTAAACAAATTAATCAGGAAAAAATTATCCCAGAAAAAAAAAATGGGGTAATTCATGAAAAGCATGAAGCAGTAAACAGTTAGTTCCATAACCATCCATTTTCTATAACCAAATTACAACTTGGAACCCAACTATACAACTGTCAATGTGCTTTTCTTTAATCTAGGGAATAAATATCAGTGTTGGTTAGCACGCACGCATTAAATTTTAATTTATTTTGGAAAAAGCCTTATGATAGCTATTTAAAGAAATAAAATGAAGTGATTATTTCTTAAAAAGTGTTTAGCAAACATGCACTTGTGTGTAAAGGTGGGATTACTAAGCCCATATCAATGGGTGAACTTGTTAACAATTCTGAAAAGAAAATTTGTTGAAAGGAAGCATACAGAAACAGAAAGTTGTCTGTTGCAGATCAAGATCACTTCCTTTTAGCATCTATGAAAGTTGTCTGTTGCAGATCAAGATCACTTCCTTTTAGCATCTATGAACATGGCTCGAGTCCAGTGCTCAACATCCTCACTTTGTGATGGTGGGGGAGGCAATGTGGGATGCTCAACGATATCCCATCCTTCAATTAGGCACTCATTTTTGCCATCAGATAAATCAGTGGCATAAAGAAAACTAGCAGTAGAACTTGGCAGATAATTTTCAATTCTCTGCAAAGAAAAGTATAAAATCCATTAGTGATGAACAAATATGTTAACTACATCCGATGGACAATGATAATAAAAATAAAAATATGCATTATTGGACAATGATAAGTTATTCTGCCCAGGTACATAGATCATCAATATTCCAGTAATAAACTAGGTATTAGTTGTAAGTAATAATTTTACTTACAAAAGCCCTATCCAAGGAACACTGATACATACAGTCCTACTCCACACAAAACAATGGCATACGGTTCACAGTTAGGAAGTTAATAGGTATTGATTAATTGGTTAGGGTGTGAGTTAGGTAAATAAATAGAGGAATTTAGGGGAAGGGGATTCATTCAGTCTAGTATATCATTAGAGAATTGTTTTGCTTTTTATGAAGGGGAAACCCTTGGATAGATATCTCTCCTATTTCTGTTCTTTCCATTCAATTTGATAAATTTTTCTTTTCTTTCCTATTTCTCCTAACACGTATGCATACATTATTAGAGAATTTCCAAATCAGCACTCCTCCACAAGGATGGCTTGGAAAGAAAAAAAACTAGTACGCTTGCAAAGATTAAAACATAATGGTGGTTGAAAATAACAGACAAATATTAACCAATGTAGCTAATGTAAGTCCAGGGAGAGAGCAAACTACAGCCTGCTTCATTCTTCTTTACATAAGCATTTTAATTTTAAAACAACATAAAAAATAGTGTAACTGGAAAATAAAAGTGCAGGTCTCTAAAAGGGCCTTTAAAGTTAACTTAGAACAAACTTGTATTTACTATTTAGTGAATATTGAAGGATTATGGTTATGAATAAAAAAAATAGAAGAATAGAATTTCACTCTGAATGTTTTATACTCTTTTTCAAGTAATTCCAAGAAATCCCCAACATATAGGAAAGGATGAATCAAAGATGCTAAAGCATAAAAAGATCAATTAACACTGCCAGCATTTTCTTCCAAATTAGAAGTGATGAGAGAACATTTACCGTCGTGGGCACAGAATGCGCACTTTCCAGCAAAGTAGTTGATGAAATAGCAGAATTCATATTCCAAACAGACTTGTTCAATTGTTGAACTTGCTTGCATGTCCTGAATCAAAGGAAAAAGGAGAGAGAAATTCATGTACAATGCTATCTGCATTCTATACAAGTGGATGTCACAGCGAACTTTGAGTGAAAATTATAATGCTACTGCAGACAGAAAACGTTTAACTCAAAAGTGAGAAGCCTTAAAAAAAATTTAAAGTATCCGAGAGCTCTGACACATGCTCCCATACACAAGTAGTTCTTCAGAAGTTTCAAAGAGATGAGTTACATGGTTCTTCTGACAGCCAGTTTCAATAGCCAAAGAAGCTAAATGCATAAGGGTTACGAGAAACAAATTAGATACCAACTACCAAGTATATTTAAAACAAAATTTAACATAACCAAGGGCATGTCTTGAAACAACAGATAAAACTGTCCTTCAAACTGAGGTGCAGAACTGCAATTAAACAACTACATATATTTTTATAGAATATGGATAGTAAAGAGATAATTAAGACAAGTTATAGCACCAGTGAAAAGAGGAGAGTAGATTGCATAGTTTTTAATCCAATGAAAAGGAGGAGAGGGAAACCAACATTAGAGGAAGTTGTTAAGAGGGAACTCATGGTAAATAATATCTTTGAAGATTTGATCTTTAACCAACCCGAATGGCATCATGTGATCATGTAATCAACCTCAGCAAGTTGGATAAGACTTCTTATAAATGCTCTTTAAGACAATAGAATAATGTCATAATAAGGTTAATTTGTAAAAATTTACTTACATTTTTACAATGTGTATAAAGTATCATGAAATTACATGTCCATTTATGGCACAGGAAATAAATATAATACCTAGAGCGAGGCATTTTCAAAGAAAAAACAGATCGAACTTCCTTGGATGATGACAGCGTTGCCAATAACTTTGCAAAAGCCTCAAATGTAGATGCTTCAGAAGGGACATCCAAACATAGGGAGTTGTAACAGTAAGCAGTGATGCAGGCTACACTTTTCTTTAAAAGTGAAATTCCTTTCTGCAAATCTTTGTGTGTTTGAACAGAATGTGAATAAGCTAAAGAATAATTAAAGCTACTACTCCCAGATGAATCTAGGCGATGCCTCCTCTCAGATTCCATCGAAGCAACTCCAAAATTGCCTGAGCTTCTCTCAGACCATGAGTTTTCTCCACCAGTAGAGCAATAATTTTGGCGAGGTATAAACAGGGGATATTCATTGCTGAAAACAAGAAATATATCAAGCTAAAGTCATTACTCCCGATAAACCATGCAAAATATAATTTCAGACAAAGTACCTCCTCGAGGAAGGACGTGCATCCCAATAAGAATCTCGTTGCCATATCCGAGAGCAAGAACCCTGATGTAAAGTTAAAAAATATATTCAATAAATTGCAAATTTACAATATTTAAGCCTCATTCCAGAGAAAAAGACAAAATGTATCATTAAGCCCATTTAGATGGATTAGCCAACAAGAAATACGAAAAAAGTAAATGAGAATATAAATTGGAGAAGGAAAAGGATTAGAGTTAGACACTTCGAACATTAAATCACATTTTGCATACATCAAAACTCAGTGTTAATAAACATTAGTCTTCTAAGAAATATGCTAAAGAATTTTTTTTTCCAACAATTTTTCATTTTCCAGACTCATGTCAACATTCAACAAGTTGAAATCTTAAAAATCATATAAGCATCAAGAGCAACAGAAAATACTTGCACCAAATGGACAGCATACGGAACAATCTCAACAATTTCCATAAAGGAATACTTTTATGTGGATTGCAGTAGCACCCTATAGGTTAAAAGAGAAATGCTAGCACACACTATTATTGGTTAAAATTTATTGGAAATAACAATGTTGTGAGTCTTGCTTCTGATTTAATGTGTTCCACTCATGATTTTTGTAGTTTCCAATAAATTTTAAGCAATAGTAAAAAGTATGTTAGAAAGTGTGTGGCTAGCAGCCTAGCACTCCTCAAACTGAAATTGTATCAACATTAAACATTGTCAATTTTATTGCTATTTTAACATTCAACGACTACCAAACGTAGATTTTTTTTTTTTTTTTTTATCAGTAGCCATCAAATGAAGATGGTCAAGATAACCATGCTAGAATGAATATTTTGAATACATCATAAGCCATAATTTTCAAGGAAACAGTAACAATTGCTTGGACATCAACATGATGCTTACCGCAAAACCTGAGTTATGAAGTGCTGGGGCAGCCAAGTTATGAACAATGAGATTTAGAAGTTGCACCATGTATCTGCTTTGCAAAATACAAAACATGAAAATAACTGATTACAATATAACAACTAACAAAAATATTCAAATTTCTCATTTATGTAACAATAAGGATTTATTACCACTGGATGAAACAACTAAAATAGGATATGAATACCAATATTGACATGAAGTTATATAGCAATTTTAAAAATAAAATGAAGTATTGCCTACCCAAAGATTCACTTGTAAAAATGCATTATGTATGCACATAAGACCTTTGACAAAAGAATAAAACTGCCTACCCCAAAGAAGTGGAAAGTTCTTCTGATGGAACAGAGTGGGGATCAAGAGCTCGGGGTAATTGTGCATTGCAAATTTGATCAAATTGACCACTACAGCCATCCCTTCTCTCTCCCTCTATGACCACCTGACACAAGAAGGACATGAGCACCATAGGCACTTCATTCTTACGATGTGATACATTGATAGAAAATGATTGTGAAAAAATACATTACATTAGTCCAAAAACTTATCAATAAAGAAAACAGTCGCCCTGCGTCTCTCGTGTTTCTCCTAAAGGGAACCTTATTCTTATTAAATTTTAAGCACATCAAACCAATCTTTTACATTTTATTTTCCATAGTCAAAACACTAATCTCAACAATGTCTTTTCCAGTGTGATAGAATTATTACTACTATTTCCTGGAGCAAATACATATAAAAGAACAAAAAAGAAAAAATCTCAAGAAGTCAAACAATTTTGTAATGAATGCAATCATTTTTCTAGAGATATTTTTTAAAAAACAATTTAGGTCTTATAATGTGCAAGGAAAAGGAATTTCTCAGGTAATGATACTCAAGATTCTACAAAGGATCTGAAGGGGAGAAGGCACATAATTCATGTGATCATAACATGTATCTTACGCCTAAATACAAAATTCTATTTTAACAAACGCAGGTGCATGCACATAAAATAACATTTATGAAAAATAAACATTAAATCACTACTAATATTTGATTAAAGTATTATAAATTGAAAATGCATAAAGTCAATCACACACAAAGGAACATTTTAAAAGAAGTAAAACAGAGAAACAGTGAAGAACTGGGTCTGCAATGATAAGAAAGCATAAAGAGATTTGTTTGGGAAACAAAACAGAAATTATGAGATAAAGATCAATGATAAAGAGGAACAGATCACAGTGATGGACTGAGAGCAGTCAAGTGGTGGAAGGTCAGTGAGGCCTCAATCACTGGTCAGTTTTCTCAACCTGTAAGAGTTTTAGATCTGCCAGCACATGAAGATCAATGATGCAACTGATTTCATGATCTACCCTGGCAATCCGACAACAATCTCACCAAACTAGTTATCCTCAGTGTGATTGGGAGTATATGTCTCCATAAAAATCATATGATCAAATGATCTTACAAGTAAAATCATGATTTTGACAACCTTGACCAGGAAAAATATCATTTCTGGTACTTAAGGACTGATCAGAAATGACATTATAAAATTTACGCTCTCAGGCATTGTATACATTATAACTAAAGGCTTTAAAGGAAGAAAGCCTATGAGACTAAGAGATACTTCAATATCGTATAAGCCTTCTGAGACATTTGCTAAAAGGGAAGCCTTTTCCACCACCATCCATGCACCCTATTGCTATTACCGCCACCACCACCCCACTGCCAACACCATCACCCACCACTATCATGGGTATTATCCTCATTTTACAGAACTTTTTACAGGACTAGATAATAAAAGGACAGTATGAATCATGATTATTCTCATTCATCATCTGTTAGGTAACCCCAATTAGTAGTTAGTTATCATAGGTTAGGTAACTATTTGTTAGTTAAGTTAGTTGGTTGAAGAAATAAGGCATGTTGCCCATAAATAGGAAGATGGTTGGAGAGTAGTTGGGCAGTTAGTTAGTCTTGTGGCAAGGGAGAGTCCTAGATCTCTCAAATATCCAGGGAATTTGTGCATTCTTTCTGTTCATCAATGTTCTTTGTGTGCCTAATCTGAACCAGTTTCTATCATCATCATACCAAAATATGATAAAAGGAATGATGATTACATTCCATTCCCAGTTCCTTTCCTTCAGAAGTCATTTCAATGAAATGAACCAAACTTGACCTTTAAATGGAAAGTTAAGTAAGGAATAATGCTCTCTTCAAGCCTCCGCCAATTTAAATAGCCCCAAAAAGTTCAGAAATTATTCATGCATTTTAAAATTTTGATAATTTTGTTGAGTATTAAATAACTTATGCATTAGGAAATGTAGTTTTAGATGGATCAAAAACCATATAGAATTTGGTAAATACACTCTTCCAAAGTGATTATGCTGATTGCCCTAAAGTCGTAAAATGGAATAGGTATAAAAAATGTTTGAAGAACAAATAGTGAGCTGCCCAAGTAATTATCTATTACAAATTCACAATGCACATGATTACTGTAAAGAAAAAGTCCTGCTACATTCTACCCCTAGAGGCAGGTAATAAGCACAATATCCTGATAATCTAGAAAGGAAATCGAACTTCACAAATCACATATTCCTTGAGATAAACAAACAAAACATTGATCATCATAGGTTTATATTACCCGGCGTTGTGGGAACAACTTGCATATCTGTTTTATGACCACAGACTGTTTATGAAGACGCTCAGAGGTAATGGCCACCTGCAAAATAAAAATATAAGGATAAAATTGAGGTTCATAGAAAAACAATAGATATGCTATATATGATTTTAGAAAGAAAGCATCAAAGGAACATAAATCTTCAACCTTGACATGAAATTGAAGATTAAGGAGATGCAGATAGGTATTAAATACTAACTTTGTTATCATACTGTTTTTTGTGAAAAGGCAGTATTATAATATAATACACAAAAACAATATACAAATATTGGAAGTAAAATAAACAAGCATTGCTCACATGCCCTAAGCTCTGGGTGCAAATAAGATTAGGATAGAATTTCTCCAATTGTTCCACTCGATTCTTTTCCAACTGCAAAGAGTAAAATAAATCATCCAGCATCTTCATTAACGTTCAAGCACATTATAATAAATCATCCATGACGACCATAGCAATAGCATTAGCACAGTAATGTCAAAAACAGTAGCTGAAATACCGTAGAAAGGGCAGATTCAAGCAACCCATATTTAAGTTTCAGATCGGCAGACATAGTCTCTGTCTTAGCTCTTCCTGTAATGTTACACATTATTTTAGGTTAAAAGACCGAAATTTGCATCTATAGAAATTCATGTTAGTATATGAAGCTTTCTAACCTTGAGTAACTTGTTCTTTACTCTGACGAAGCTTCTCCTTCAACCTTGCAAGCTTTTCATGTTTAAGCACTCTCCAATTGGCTTGATCATCTCCCTTTCCCTAATCAACATATTGCACAAAAGAATTACTTCAACTGAATACCAACATCACAAGGTGCCTTGCAAAAATATAAGGTTGTAGCAACCAGCACTTAATGGGAAATTCCAAACTAAACAGAAGTCAACATTGACCAAAAGCAATATAAAGAATTGGCGCTAAGAATCATAGGGAAAGAAAAAGGTAATAACATAAGCATACAGAGCAAAAGCCACAACCAACAGGAAATACGCATGATATTTAACCCACTTATGAGTAACTATTAGGTTCGGTCCTTTGGGAGCATGGATAGATATTAGTTTTGATCTAGGATGCAAGTGAACTCCTATATGGCTACCATAGTAAAGATATACATTGGATACACTTGGGAATTTCTTCCTTTCAGTGCCACCGTTGAATTTTAAGTCTCTTTTAATTGCTTGATGTATTTGTTTTACTTTTTCCATGTTACATTTTACATATAACCACCCTAAGCTTTAAAATTTTGTTGCATTCCATGCATTTAAAATAAAAATGAAGAGGATCATATTCATGGATCACATTTATTTTTATCAACCTAACTTAGGATCACATTTATTTTTATCAACCTAACTTAGGATCACATTTTTTTTATCAACCTAACTTAGGATCGCGTGATTTTGAGTATTACAAGGCAAGCCATAATTCAAACCTTGCGGACAAGAACTTCGCTCAATTTTGAGTACAACGAATCTCGACGGTCTTTCAGTAACTTTAATGAAGTATTATACTCATTCAACCTGCCAAGACAAAACACTCATCAACACCAAAATAAATAAACAAATCACTCAATCAAATATATAGAAATGCATTATCCAAAAACAAATTACGCTGAAATTAAAAAAAAAAAAAAAAAAAAAAAAAAAAAAAAAAAAAAAAAAAAAAAAAAAAAAAAAAAAAAAAAAAAAAAAAAAAAAAAAAAAAAAAAACACACACACACACACAAATTGTAGAGGTAGCATATTGAGCTTGATTAACAAAGTTCCAAAACCTAAAGCATAAATTAATCAAGTATTACAATAATTAATTAATTAATTAATCAAAGCATACATATATACCTGTAGTTGACACAGACGGAACAAATGGAAGCTTGATTCGAATTCTCGCATATGGCACAGTTACTAGTTTTTCTCGCCATCTCCAGCTTCTCACAAAGGAAAAACGCGTCGTGCCGTGTAGATAAAGCTTTTGATTTCGCGAGTTGGGCGAAACAAAACTATGGTGGAACTGCGATTTTGCGTGGAATAGGGCCAGTTATCGGATTCGGAAACGCATTGGCGATGAAGAAATGTGGTAAGTGAGAAGAAACGAAGGGAAAGTGGAACTTCGAAAACCCTAACACAACCGACGAAGAAGATGATCGCGGAAGCAATGGCCACGCACCCGCTCGCATCTCCGTTTTCCGTTGTAAATATCTATATCAATATATATAAAAGAGATACAAATTTATGTAGTTATTTTTTATCTACATATATTTTTTTTATATATTTTATTTTTATTCTTAATAATATTAAAGTACTAATAATAATTAATCTTTTTTAATTATTTAAATTCAAACTAATCCATTAATTAAAATTAAGTAATCATCTACTAATCACTCTTTAACAATTTTATCTTTAATCATTTTTTTAATTTTTTTAATTTACATTATCTTCTCATTATTTTTATATTATTAGTTTTTTATTTTTTATTCTTTATTAACTATATTTAAATTTTATTTTCTATTATTTAAAAAATTTAGAGAGTCACAAATTGCCTTTTTCCCCTTAAGATTCATAAGATAAGATTATAATCTCAACTAATTTCTAATTAAATTAAATAACGCTAATTAAATGAGCAAAAGATTATCTGGTTTATTTTTATATTTTTAATTTTAAAATTTAAAAAAATATTAATTTTGAAAACAGTTTTTAAAATTGTTTTTATCAAATAAGTTTCCGTTAATTTTATTTAAAAAATAGTTTTTTTTTTGTGTGTGCGCGCAAAATTTACCTATAATTTATACAAACTATTTTATCCTTCAAAGTTCAGTCAAATAAAATTCTTCAAATCTCTTAACTAAAGTTTTTTACCTGTGACAACTTTTTTTTTTACTGGATCTATGACTAAACTATTCTAGTACGTAAAAAACTTAAAATTAGTTTTAAAATAAAAAGCAGACAATTTTGATGAATATTATA
>PYAF01002836.1:341849-376351 GCA_007407185.1 Glycine tomentella | reverse complement strand
CCGAAGAAACTTAAGTTTCTTACCTCAGTGGCGACCAAAAAGACTGAAGGACAGCTTTCCCAAGCTCTGGTGTCCTTGCCCAGCCACGGTTCTTCGCCCAACTCAAGTTTCAGGGGTTTCTCTGAGGTAATGGATTTCTCTCAATCCAAAGAAAAAGGATGAAGGATTTTAGCTTTCAATCGGTTAAAACAAGTTTCTAAGTCACAGGAAAGCGTTTAGGCTCACATCTAAGGTCTTAGAACACTTGGAACAGCTCTAATGGAGGTTTGGGACGTGGGGGAAGAAGAAACCATGAGTTTTGGGCCAAAATTTCGTAAAATGGCCTTCAAATACTGGTTCTGCCGACGTTCCCACGCTAATCGCGTCATATATGGCGCTATTCGCGCCAACAGGCCGCAAGAAAAGAGCTTCTGGCGCAATTCACGCTACTGGCGCCATATCTCACGCTACTAGCGCCGCATCCCACGCTGTTAGCGCCGTTCCCACGCTGTTAGCATGGGATTTTTTTTTTTTTTGCAAAAACCTAGGTTATTATACTACTGAAGGTGCTGCTCTTCTCACACATCCACCTCGCTCAGGAACTTCTTTATACTGTGGAAAAAAACTGCACAGATAAGCATTCCTTCACCTGCTCTCATTGTAGTGAGAAAGGACACTCTTAACAATGTTGTTTTGAATTAATTGGTTGTCCTGATTGGTGGGATTTCACCAAGAAATTGCACAAGAAGGTTCCGAGAAAAGGTTTGATTGCGTCTGTTGCAGATTCTACTCCTTCTGCCAATGTTGCCTTTGCTAGCATCTTAGGTAAGCCCCAGGCCTTCTCTACACTCTCTAGGAATTCTAACTGGATAATCGATACAGGAGCTTCAGATCATATGACTTGGGACCCTACCCAATTATCTAATATTGGTCCCTCACCCCAGTCTTCCATTTCTACTGCCAATGGTGGAACCCACCAATTACTGGTCAAGGTTCTATTTCACTTTCTGATAAGATATCCCTTCACTATGTTCTTATTGTACCTTCACTTGATTTCATCCTTTTATCTGTTAGTCAACTTACCTCCACAATTAATTGAACTGTGACTTTTTCTGCCTACTTTTTGTGTCTTTCAGGACATCCCCACTCAGATGGTAATTGGTTATGGTGTTAAACGTGGTCAGCTTTATGTCTTAGAGGTTCCAGCAAAGGGTGAAAATAAATTGGCTTGCACATCTGCTGTGACAAGTTCTGATAAAGCCAGGGACTCTATTTGACTCTATCACAGAAGATTGGGCCACCTTTCTTTTAGTTACCTTCGCAAGTTATTTACCAATTCATTTAGTGCTTTGAATAATATTGAATTTTAGTGTAACGTTTGTGAATTGGCCAAAAGCCATTGTATGCCTTTTTTCCCTAGTAATAATAAAAGTTCTATTCCTTTTCAAGTAGTACACTATGATGCCTGAGGTCCTGCAAAAATTCATTATTTTTCCAAATCTCTCTATTATGTCACCTTTATTGATGAATGTACTTGCATGACTTGGGTTGTTTTGTTGAAACACAAAAATGAATCTTTTTTCAGCTTTTCAACAGTTCTATGCCATGGTTCAAACCCAATTTCAGACTTTTATTCAAACCCTACAATCTTATAATGGCACCAAATATAAAAACAATACCTTTACTCAATTTCTTCTGTCTCATGACATCCGACACTAGTCCTCATGCCTTTACACCCCTCAACAGAATGGTCTAACTGAGAGGAAGAACTGACAATTGTTGGAAGTAGTCTATGCTTCTCTCTTTGACATGAATGTACCAAAACACTATTGGGGAGAAGCCGTTACCTCTGCTACCTACCTAATCAATAAGACCCCCTTTAGTGCCCTAGCCTTTCAAACACCACAACAAAAACTTGAATCCTTTTTTTCTATTCCTCATATCCCTAATCTCGAACCCAAAGTGTTTGGGTGTACGGTTTTTGTCCATGTCCCTAAAGTCTTGAGAAATAAATTAGACCTTTGTGTTACTCGGTGTATGTTTGTTGGCTACTTTGATTTACAAAAAGGATACCGATGTTTTGACTTGGTCACTTATAAAATCTATGTTACCTTAGAGGTTTTCTTTTGTGAATCTGACCCCTACTACTAAGGGGAAGTATTAGGCTCTTCTTCTCAGGGGAGAGACAGCCTGCATACCTTAGAGAAGAAGACCTCTAGACCTACATTCAAGCAAACATAAATCTACCAAAATTGAGTCAAATAGTACCTGATTTAACATCACCAACTGCGGATTCTAATCATGTTCCTCAAGTACCTATGACTGCACAACCTAGTTTAACACCAATACCCAAGGAAACATTCGTGGATGTCCCTGATCAAAAGTCACATTCTTTTACAGAGGTACTTTCTAATCCTACTTGCATTCCTTTAGTTAATCAAATTAATAATGAACCCTCTTCTATCATACCCTATATTCGAAAGTCACAAAGTAGTACAAAAGGGATTCTAAAATCCATTTATGAACCTGATCCCAAATCGAAGGTTAAATACCCCCTCACCAATTATGTGTCTAGCCATAGTTTATCCGAATCATATGCTTTGACTACTGATCTTTTGTCTATAATATCTTTTCCTAATTGTGTACAGGAAGTATTGGAGGATCCAAAATGGAAGGAAGCCATGAATGTAGAGATGGAAGCACTACAGAAAAATTCCACATGGGAACTAGCACCTCTACCACGTGGGAAAAAGGCCATTGGATGTAAATGGGTCTTCACTATCAAGTTAAAAGTGGATGGAAGTATTGATAGATATAAAGCTTGGCTGGTTGCTAAAGGCTACACTCAAAAGTATGACATCGATTACCAAGACAATTTGCACTGGTGGCCAAGTTGAACACAGTTTGAATTCAAATATCCATTGATGCCAATAGGAACTGGCATTTGAGGAAATTTGATGTTAAAAATGTCTTCTTGAATGGAGATTTGGAGGAAGAAGTCTATATAGATATACCCCCAAGAGTCCAAAGAAAGCTAGCTGAAAAAATAGAGTGTGTAAATTTAAAAAAAAAAAAAAAGCATTGTATGGGCTGAAACAGCCGCCTAGAGCATGGTTTGGACAATTTACCTTGGCTATGAAGAAGTTTGGATACACTCAAAGTAACTCAGACCACACTATGTTCATTAAACACAAAGAAGAAAAGGTAATTGTTTTAATTGTTTATGTGGATGATATGATTATAATTGGGGATAACTTTGATAAAATGAAGTCATTGGAACAAAACTTATCAACTGAAATTGAAATGAAGGATCTAGGCGAGTTAAAGTATTTCCTTGGAATTGAAATAACAAGATCAAACCATGGAATTTTCCTATCACAAAGAAGGTATGTCTTGGATCTACTTGCCGAGACTGGAATGTTGGCATGCAAGCCAGTAGAGACACCAATAGAGATGAAACATTTGCTAGAAGTACATCCGGATCAGGTAGCAACAAATATTAATCGATATCAGAGGTTGGTAGGAAGATTGATCTACCTATCCCACACTAGGCCTGACATAGCCTATGCGGTGAATATAGTAAGTAGATTTATGCATGCTCCTAGCATGGACCAAATAAATGCAGTTTACATGATTCTTAGGTATCTTAAGGAGTCACCTAGGAAGGGATTACTATTCTCAAAGAAGGAGAACCAAGGCATAGAAGGATTTACTAGTTCAGATTGGGCAAGTGATAAATCTACACGACAGTCCACTTCAAGGTACTTTACCTTTGTAGATGGAAAACCTTATAACTTGGAAAAGCAAAAAATAAAAAGTTGTTGCAAGGTCTAGTGCAGAAGCAGAGTTTAGAGGAATGACACACGGTGTTTATGAATTATTATGATTTAAGAGAGTATTGAAGGACCTAGGAATATGTTATGAGCAACCAATGAAGCTACATTGTGACAATAAAGCAGCCATAAAAATTGCTCACAACCCCGTCCAACATGATAGGACAAAGCATGTTGAGGTAGATCAACATTTTATCAGGGAAAAGCTGTATCAAAAAGTAATCCAATTTCCTTATGTGAAATATGAAGATCAGTTGGCAGATGTACTGACTAAAGCCATTTTTGGAAGAGTGTTTGAAGAAGCAATTGGCAAGTTAGACATGATTGACATCATACACCAACTTGAGGGGGAGTGTTAAATTGAAGTTTAAAATAAAAAATTTGTTCCTTTGATCTTTCTGTTATATATATTTGTGATAAGATTCTAAATTCAAATTTAGAATAGTTGTTGTTGTTAGACACAAGGGGAGTTGGAAGAAGGAGTTGCAAGCAATCAAAGCAAGGCTAAAGTATTTGGCTTGGTGTTTTAGCTTTTTACATGCCCAATCATTTTGATGGCATTTGTAATTGTTTAAGTGGTTCAAGTATATAGCCTAGTGATCCTTGCATTGTATAATTCATTCACATGCATTCATATGTAGAATATAAGTTTAAAATGTTTGCATTTGCAAAGAAAACCTCATAGCTTAATGTTTTGGAAAATTCATTTTATGCACTGCTTTAATCGATTATCATTGCTATGTAATTGATTACATGCTTGTGTTTATTTTTGGAAAATCCATGTTGAACACTTTAATCGATTATCTCCCTTGTGTAATTGATTACCAAGTGTTATTTCAAAATGTGTTTATTTGTGTTGATCGATTACAGATCGTAATCAATTACTTAGTTCATTTCATTTAAAATGAAGAGTCTGTCTTAATCGATTACAGTAAGATGTAATGGATTACCAAGGCTTATTTACAGTTTGAGATTATCTGTGTTAATCAATTACATCATGAATTAATCAATTAAATTGTTCGTGAAAGATTTCCAAAAAGCTCAAGAACAGATTAATTGATTAAATGATGTATTAATCGATTACATATGTTGAATTAATCAATTACACTTACGATTTAATCGATTACATTTTGTTAAAACTGTTTTTCTATAAAAAAAAAAAAGCTTATGGATCTATGGTTTTAATAAGTTTTTAGAATTCATTTTTGTGATATACCCAATACTCCCAAAGCTTTAGAAGTTGAGAAAAAATTATTTCTGAGTGAATAACATTCTGCATCAAAACTTAAGATTCACTTTCCATTGTTGATGAAGTTTTGAGCAAAGTCTTAACAAGAGTTTTCAAGAAAGTTGTTCTCTGCAATTCGTACATTCAAACTCTATTTGATTGGTTGTATTCATCTCATTCATATGCTAAGGATCATGAGGTGATATCTTTCTTGAACTCTAAATTGTGATTGTTTTTGTTTGTTTAAAAGTCTGTGTATTTTTCTAAGAGCAAATAGTTTCTTTAAAGCTATTTCTGGAGAATGGTTCTCTAGAGGGTAGAACAGAGTAGTGTTCTCTGGTTTTTGATCAAAAGAAATCTATAGGGTTTAGATTTTGATTCTTTGTCTAGGTTTGACAAGGGAGATCTTTTGTAATAGCTTGTAAAGAATTATATTTGTTTTAGTGAAAACTCTAACTTAGTGTTGGTTGGAAGACATTCGATGTAGCCTCAAAGTTTGTGAGGTGAACCAGTATAAATTGTTGAGTTTTTTATTCTAATTTTGTATATCTCTCATTGTTTATATTTGGGTAATCAAGATATAATCAACAAGACAAAGTTTCTGGCATTACTTGCATAACAAGATTGATCTTGGTTAAAAGAAAAGTTCTGGTTTAACAATGTGATTCTTGGCTATAGTCACTATGGAAAAGAAAGAGCTAGTGGATACAAATGAAGTAAGTCCTCACCCCATTAGAAATGTAGAAGGAGATTCTTTTATTGTTGAGAGTGGAGAAGATTGGGAAAAATACTCAGTGCACCTGAAAACCCAAAACGTAGACCGTGGTGGCCTTGAGTTTAGCAATGAACATGATTCAGTGGACGATGTAACTTCTCAAGCTATTGGAAAAACAGATAGAGATGTTTTTACCATTATGAGTGAAGATCACAAGAAGGAATATGAGGAAATGAAAATTCAAAATATTTGTCATGATGACCCCAAGTTGGACAATGAGCAAGAAAATATGTCAGACAAGATAAACAAGGTGATAGATATAGAGTTAAGTAGTCATGAGGAAACAAAAGACAATGTAACAAAAGCATATCATTCGGCTCAAAGGGTGGGTGACAATTGTAATTTGCAATTTGGATCTCAACAAGAAAACTTGGAGACCAATACTATTCTAGGTGACTTATTTCAAAAAGAGCGTACAAGTGATTCCATGAAATCTAAAATTCAAGTTGATACTGTTGGATAATATTCTTCCAGTGTTAACGTAGAAAACATTGGAGATTTTGAGCATAAAAGTCAAGAAGTATGGATAATAATTTTGGACGCTATAACTTGATCATAGAGGATGATGGCAATAGAAGCATGTAATCTACATAAATGAATCAAAAGATAGAAAACATTTCAGTAGACAATAATTTGGAGCTTGAAGTGGGTGGATCTAAAGTTCATGGCACTAAAATTGGTTGCAACACATCTATACATACTTTGGACAACAATTTAGAGACTCCTTGTGTGGTTGAGAAGACAATTTCTCTTAGAAACTTTGTTAGGGAGAAAAGTATATAATAGTAGTCTCCATTATGTTATGTCATCTATCTAGAAAAAGATATGAAGGTGTTATAGGTAATTATTCTGATGTGGGTAAGGATGCTTCATATTCATCCAAAGACAATGAAACCAAAGAGGTTTTTGAGAAGACAATAGAGAAAACAACTTGAAATCCCTTAAATTATATTAAAATGTCATCTGATGATGATGCTGAAAATAAAATTATCTAGAGGGAGGAACACATAACTAAAGGTCCAATATTACCTATAGCCATGAAAGGAATGATTATAGTGTACACAAGACTAGGGTGCCAAGAATGTAAAGAGGTTAGGAAGTTTTTGTATATGAGAAGGCTTAGATATGTTGACATTAACATTGATGTTTATCCCAGTAGGACAAAAGAGTTGAAAAATAATTCTAGATCTACTTCTATTCCCAAGGTTTATTTCAATGAAATACTTATTGGAGGAAGTACACTAAAGTCCTTAAATGAGTTTGGCGAGCTTAATGAGAAGATTGACTACCTTATTAATGAAGTACAATCATTTGAATGTCCAATTCCACCACTTTTTGAAGAGGATAATGTGTTAGTAATGGGGCACTTGATGAAATGGCTCTAATTATTTGCAAAATGAAAGAATGCATTATTGTGAAGGATCAGTTTTACAAAATGCTAAAGTTTATTAATTGGTTTCTTAGCTCTGAAGTTGGAATTCTTATTAGAAGATCAATATTTGGAAAGGAAAGAGGTAAGCTTGATCTCAAGTTTCAAACACGTTCTTGTTTGCTTTAATAAACAATGCATATATTCTCAACTGCAATAATTTAATAGCATTTATAAAATTTGGTTGCCCCAAACAAGAATAGTGATGCAATCAACATCGAAGAAAGTTGGTTTATTTTGTGT
The DNA here is from genome assembly GCA_007407185.1 of Glycine tomentella. Lineage (NCBI taxonomy): Eukaryota > Viridiplantae > Streptophyta > Magnoliopsida > Fabales > Fabaceae > Glycine > Glycine tomentella. The sequence continues at coordinate 368,864 of PYAF01002836.1, read as the reverse complement.
GATGTCTCATAATTTAAAGCTTTATTATTAAGTTAAATGTAATTGGTGTGTTAGAAATGAGAATCTAATTGCTCTTGATTTCTTTATCAACAGAGAACACAGACCATCGTTTAGCTTAATTTGTTTATTTAAATTGTAGGTCTATGGTATTGTAATTCCTATTATTAATGTCTTCGTTAACATAACATTAAGTATCTGGTAGATTTTTATTAAAATATATTATTTAGATTAAATTAAAATTTTGGCCTTTATACTCATCATTTTTCTATTTAATTCCTATACGAAAAAATCTATACCTTTTAATTCTTATATGAAAACAAGTTTACAAATTAATCCTTGTCATTTATTAAAGTTGTAATACTATTAGATTTTGTCTAAGTATTTAACATCATTTTTTGTTTTAATTACTTTTTAAAAATTATGCACTTTATTTTGGTCTCTACATAAAAGAAAATTATACATTTTTGTTCCTACACTTGACATATTTTTTTTTTCATTTTGTTCCTTGTATGAAAAAAATATCACTATTATAGCATTGATAAGCAGTAAGGACTAATTTGAACACAATTTTTCATTTAAGAATCAAATGTAGAGTTTTTTCATGAAGAAACTAAATGAAATAATTTCAAATATAAGGACTAAATTTATATTTTACATTTTTTATCAAATTTTTTTTAGGTTATTTTTCTATCCCTTCATCCTTTTTTTTCTTTTTCATTCTTTTCCCATTGTGGCATTTTAAATTACAAACAAAATATAAATGATATACCTCTCTTTTTAAGGGTTTTCTTTCTATCTAAAGGTTATAAGATGTATAATTTAATGATTTTACTAAATTGGGTTTTCATGGTTTTTCCTTTCTTTGAGGGAACTACCTTATTGTACTTGTTGATTACCTTTTTTTTTATATAGCTTGTTTGTTTTAGGTGTTTTGTTCTTTAGGTTGTAGCAATGGATTTTAATAATTGATTTATACATGTGTGATTTTTGTGGTTTATTTAGTTTATTTCTAATTTGAATTGATTGGTGATTCACCTCTATAATAAAAAGATAAACCTCCAAGAAAACTTATTTTCTTCAACTTTGCCCATATCGCTTGGTGGGTTGCTTTTGTATGTTTCCTTTATTCCATGATGTGATTGGAAGGGGAGATAATGTTTTAGGATATAAAACAAGGTAATTTGTACTTCAAGTTTGTTTTGTGGTGATGTTGCTTTGTTATGAACATTAACCAACACACTTAAACTTTGCAATCCATATGCATTTATAAGCATGTTTATCTACATTGATATTTGCTTACAACTATGCTAACTATAATATGAGAGTTAGAGTTGGAAATGTATTATGATTTAGGTTTTTTTTTTCACAAACATGTTTTCGGTTAATTCTATTAACAAAATTACCTTTAAATAATTGTGACATGTATCTTGTTCAAAAGCTTTTTCTGGAGCAATTGTTTGTTTTTGAAATTTTAATTTTCCTACATTTACAATCACATGGTTAAACATATCATCCACCTTTTATCCAACTCATTTAAAATTTTTATTGGCAAAATGTCTTTTCTATCTTCCTTATTCTTATCTAATGGTATAGGCTGTTGAGTTTGCACGAAAACTTGCCAGCAAACTTTTCTTTCAGCATGTTCTTGGGTGAGTTCAAGTACTACTCCATTTGGTGTTTCCACTGTATGTTTTTTTTTCAAACAGATATGAAAATTCTTACCTATTTCAATGGTTTTGTTTTGCTTTAGTGAGAATGAATTTGAGGATGGTAATCACCTATATCGATTTTTGGATGATGATCCAACTATGGCATCTATGTGTTACAACATTCCGAAGGGAATAATTACTATGAAACCTAAGCCTATGACTGAAGTTGCATCAAGGTTGAGGCTTTTATTGCATGTATGCAATGTTTGAAGCCTATTGCTCTGAAGATAAACGCCACGTTTACTACAGAAGTATGCATGGAAGTGAAGAGTTTGCAAGGTTTTTTATCTAATTTTTTTGGCTTATTTTAAAACTAAAAGACGCCATTAATGATGAACATTCATCTAGTTGTTCTGAAAATTTTACATTGTTATTTATACAACTGTTGTTTTAGGTATCTAAGAATAGTAAAAGAGCTTCAAAGAGGAGAAATATGGGATTTGTCTAGAGAAGAGAAACTTGCTTTTTTTTTTTTATCAATCTATATAATATGATGACCATACATGAAATCTTAGTATAGGGTCACCCTTCCAGAGCATTGGAAAGAACGAAACTATTTGGATACTTTAAATATGTCATTGGTGGATCTACCTACTCACTTTTGGCTATTCAAAATAGTACTTTGAGGGGGAAGCAACAACTACTATATACCTTTATGCGGCCATTTAATGCAAAAGATAAATGTTATAAATGTTCTTTATTAATTCAATATTGAAAAAGAAAGTGTTCATTTATGATTACGCTTTGCTTCCATTCCCATGGTGTTAGATTTGTTTCATACTAACATTAAGGCCTTTCTTTAAGTACTAACATAAAAGACTCTTTAAAGTTTATGCTTTTTTATTATTTAGACCTGAACTTTTCCTTTTTCACAAAAGCTCCTTTACTTATTGGAATTTTAGTGACTTAATAATATGCTTACAAATCTAATATAAAAGGAAATTCTATTAAATATAGAGGGAGAGAAAGAGAGGATAAAAGGATGGAATTATTTAAGTTAAATTGATTAATTTTAAGGTGCTTAGGTTATGTAGAATATCTATATATGTAGACTCTTTCTAGACTATAGGGGAATTATATCCTAGGAATTGAATAAATAGGTGCTACTTTATGATTCCATAATACTAATGCCCATGGTTGTTAGTATCGTACGATACGCGATACGAATCGCATGATACGATCCGATACAGCCGAAAAACGATATGAACCGGACATATGAATCGTTTTTGCGTTGAATCGTAACCCTGAATCGTGAAAATCGTCCGATATGCAACGGAATCGTGAATCGGCAAAAGTTTCCGATTCAAATTTAAATTAAAAAAAAAAACAACGGTTGCAGGTCAATTGGTTTCCGAAGAGTTAGGGATTCAAAATCCCAATTAATAAGGAGAATAACCCACAAAATAAAACAAAAAAAAAAAGAAAAAAGAAATCGACGTGACTCACGAGAGGAGTCCAGAAGATGGTGACACTTGAAGTTGCAGAGAAAGGAGAGCCTTGCAGAGAGAGAAGAACGGAAGAAGGACGCACAGAGAAGGACGACGACCCATGGAGAAGAGCTGAAGAACCGCAACACACTTGCAGAGGTGAACTCGTGAAGTAGATAAATTGCAGAGAAGAGAGGTGAGTTACAGTGGTCCACTGGTACCTTTGTAACTTCACAAAAGTGCTTTGATATTAAAATAATAGTATTATATATTTTTATAATGGCAATTTGGCTTTATGACCACGTGACCAAGGCTGCAACACTTGCACAATGGACAACCTTTTGAAGTTTTATATTAAATTAATGTGGATATGGGAACTGCAACTTGCACAATACAGTGATGCACAACCTTTTAAAGTTTTATTTTTATATTAAATTAAAGTGAATATGGGATGAACTGTTGAATGTATTTTATATTATTTTAAAGTGTAAGCTGTAAAGTTATATGCTTATTGTATTTTTTTTAATTTGAATTTTTTTTTATTTGAATTTATATAGTATTATATATTTATATATTTTAAAGTTATTTTTAATTTGTTTCTGAATCTTACGATTTGATACGATTCATGATTCATGATAAAAAAAACAACCAAACGATTCACGATACGTATTACGATTCGACAACCTTGCTAATGCCTATAAGAACCTCATTTAACATGTGATACATGAACTATACATGTTATTTTAATAACTTCTAATCCTCAATTTAACATAATTTCATCATATTATAATTTTAGATAATATATACTTGGGAATAGATGAAGAGCTTTAAGTGTGACTAAATCTCGGATCAAGGATTAGTTTCATAGTTGACCTGAAGGGTCGAAGTTTGTGAAAATATTTTTGGGTTCCATCGAGAAGCCAAAAATCCTAATTATGATCGTTACAAAAAAAACTGTAATTTAAGATTTATGAGGTTCCTAAATTATAATTATATTAGAACCTATCATTTCTTTATCATTTTACTTCAACCTGTCTTCTCTTCCTAAATTATGTTGTTCTAGTTCCTAACTACCATTTTTTATTTTTTATTTTTTTATGAATGACCTAACTACCATTTTTTAAAAAACTTATTATTCTTCTTTTGTTTTATTTTCTATCAATTTGAATTACCATGGCCTTAAGTGAGTACATCATCAACTTTTTCGAAGTCATTTTTTTGTAGGTTTGAGGGAGGTGTGCAAAGCTTAATCTTTTTGTGTTTGGTCTATATGCTTTCATGATGAATTATGATTAGCAAAGCTATTGATTCGATGCTCACTTTTCGATTCTTTTTTATTAGGTGTCCCTCCCATTCCCCGAGCTCCTTATTCATTTTGCTTTGGTTTATGGTACTCGATATGGACCAACACTCCAATGCTATTCTCCCAAGACATCGACAAAGAATTAATGGATGCAGCCCATAGTTTCTTAAAAAGTGGAGGCCTTTTAATAGATTTTACTACAAAGGTTGCATATGCAAGTAAGATTCTTAAATGGTAGGTTCTTTAAGGGATTATTTATGATTGGTGTGCTTTTAAGTTAATTTAAATTATGAAATCATGGAATATTTCATGTTCATGAACACACTTTCACATCTCAAATTCTACACTTAGTTGAATGGTTTAAAGTATAAGATTTTATATTTTGGATAAAAAAGGGCAATATAACTTAAACTATATCCATTTATGTATTGATGTAAAAGTTGAATAAATATGTGCATGCATTCCATATTGTGATTACTTGTGATTGTTAAATAAAATAGCTTATAATTAATTAGTAGAAGTGCATTTGATCTTTTACTTTGAGGATCCTAAAATTTCTACTTATTGATACTTAGGTTTTAGAGGGTGAGTTGTGACGCGGTAAAGTTGTGTCTTGGTGACTCTTGGTCATGAGTTTGAATCCAGAAATAGCTTCTTTGCGTATGCAAGGGTAAGGCTGCTTACAATATCTCTTCCCCTTATCTGCGCATAGTGTAGAGCCTTTGGGCAATGGAGATTTTTTTTTTATTAATACTTAGGTTTAGCACATATTTTGTTAAGAATGAGGTTGAGGTCTTGAAGCATGTGTCAAACTACTTAGATCCAGTAGACTCATAATTATTATTAGACCTACTTGCCACTTCTGAGTTGAAGGTGATATATCAGCCTTATGATTGGGGTTTGAACTGCTAGTGTGTTTTTATCAAATTTATCATCATTAGACTTGTATTCATACCAATTGATTCTGTTATACAAAGTACTAATGTAATCAATACCATGTGTTAACTTTCATGCCAAATTCATACATTTTTATTGAAAGGTACACTACAAAAAAAATAGTATTTTTCTAACAGTTTTATTTTGGCGGTCTCAATAAACCACCACAAATGTTATATTTTTTTTAAAAAAAAAGCTAACTACCACACCAATTATGCGTGTCACTTAACAATGATAATTTTATCAGTCACCAATATCAAAAAGTATATTTTTTTAATTGCAACTCAATATATTATTATTTTTTAAATTGCAACAGACATTACAATATATATATATATATATATATTTTTTTTTTTAAATAGCAACTCAATAGTGTAGTGTAGACCCAAACTCCAGCACCCAAACTCTAACTCTCATTTAGGGTTCATTCATAGCGTCGAAATTTAGGGTTCTTCTCTGGAATCGTTGACGCAACTTGCGGATCTGGAAGTGTTCTTCTTCTTCTTCTTCTTCTTCTTCTTATTCCACCTTCTCTCTCCGACAATCTCAGATTCAATTTTCCAACGAAGAAGTTGATAAGAGACCTTAACCTTTTCCCTTCCGAAGATTTCAACATCGTTCTTCGTCACTCCAATTCTCATGCCAACAAAATAGTCGAGAAACAGCATAGGTTCCCAAACTTAGTGTCTTCAGACTCCGACATTTCCCTCGACGACTTGGCTCATCGCTCTGGCTATTATCCTATTCCTCATTCTCATGCTGCCAAGTATTATTTCATTTCTTTAATGTAGATTTGTTTATCATGATTTTCCTCTTTTTCAATTTTATGTTTCGTTTCAGGAAAACAAAAAAAAAAAAACAAAAAAAAGGCATCAACATTTTAACAAGTTATTTATTAAGTGTTTTATGTATAAGTTGTTTTTATGATAAAAATGGAAATAGGATTAAACTGTTTTCATGTAGGTTCTGAGTTTCTTCAAATAAGATGAAAAATAATGAGTTCTTCCTGTTTGAATGAAGAATGGGAAGAAGAATGTGAATGGGAAAAGAATATGATTGAATATTAAATAATTTCATATGCTTTGATGTTAGTGAAATTTGATTTGATTGATGAGTAGGATTGATCCATGCGATGTGAGCTATGTGTATAACAGAAAAGATAAAAAAGACTTAAAAATAATGTTAGTGTTGATTAAAAATAAAATGAAAATTGCATGAACTTTCTCTTCTCTTGTATTATAATTTGTATGGTGTGAATTATGATGCGAGACATCCATGAAGTTGTATAGTCTAGAATGATATATTTATTTATTTTTATTGGTAGTGGGCTAGGAGGCAACCACGTAAGGTGGCTATGTATCACTTGTTAATGTTGTTTGAGGATAATCCAGCCAGCGGTGAAGTGAAGTAGTTCCATTTGGTTGAGTGAAGTGAAGTGTGAAAGGATGACCAATTTTGTTGGACTAAGGTTGCATATGAGATTATCATTGCCACTGGCATTGCAAGTGTTGGGTAGTGTTTCTCACTCTTGTTTTGCCACTGTCACTACTCTGTCAAGAGCAGTAATAGTTCTAGTTAATAATTCTAAGTTTAATGATCTATGGATGCATTTAGCTGAATAATGAATATGTCATGGTATGATACAAAAATGAATTTTGCCTCATGGACCAGAAAAATTGTATTGTATTGTATTCATGTGCACAATAATTCAACCAATTTAAAAGAGTTATTTTATCTAGTGTTGCACAACGTTTGATCCATTGCCCTGTGCATTTCAAGTCTTGTTTTTGAAATTGGGGTACAAATCTAATTGTATTGGTTTCCCTAATTCTTTGTGCCACTTTCCCATTTTACAGATACTCAAGAATGTCGAATGGCCCGAGCAGTTTCCCTTCAAAGAGGAGGAATTCCAGCGCTTTGATGAGTAAATTTCTCCCCTAATTTCTGAAATGGCACAATCTAATGATATGTCAAATTAGTTTTTGAAATTATGAATGCAGTTCAATTCAGTCTTTAAAAGTATTTTAATTTCTCTTAAATGTTTGGTTTCCTGTATACGCACCTGCTACATGTATTTAGATTTTGGGATAATGAATTTTAAAAACTATTAAGGAAGTTATTTTTTATTTTTTTCCTTTTCTAGATTCTCTTGTTCTAGGATGCAAGCCGTAAAATATTTCAACTTTGCTTATTGAGGTCCCTTAAAATTTACAACCACCACATTTCTCGGGGAATTGGCAATACCCATATCACGGATAGATATGTTGCAATTCAGTATGATGTAGGTACTGAATTTTCTATTAACCTCACAGGAACATGATTTAGCAGGCTAGTTGTTTGAGAATAAAGGACTTTGTGGTTAAGTTTTGCTCAAAAAACATTTGTGTGGTGTATAACATCTTGTAAATTACTAAATTTCAATATTAGTGTGCCTTGGACCCTTGATTAAGTTTGTAAATCTATCTTTGTTCATGTCTGCAAGTGGAATTAACTTCAAATTTCTCACAATCAAACTAACACCCCTGATAAGTTGTACAAAAGAATTTGCAATCCAAATTGATTCAAGAAAATTTGGGTGCGGAACACATGAGATTGGTAACATTCTAAAACGGTAGCTATAGATAAAAAAATATTAATTGGTGTCCACATAATAAAATAATACTGCAGGCGAAGACCTGCTTCCACAAGAAAGTGCAAATGTTATTAAGGGCTTAGACCATTCCAGGCCAAATATGCTTGGTGCTTTAACTTCATCATTTTTTGCAGCTTTTGGACAGGTCTGCTGTAGGAAGCCAATTAAGGGATTAATTTTAACATCTTATTAGGACATTACAATATAAAACACAATAAGAACTTCAACTTTGTTTTTGTCTAAACTATAAATTCAAAAGAAAGGAAAATATTATTGCACTTACAAACTTGAGGTGATAAGGCAGTCTCAAGATAAAATATTTTATTGTGATTGCATTGAGCAACTGGCCTCCCACTACAATCGTTGCTTGACACATGCATTTCCATATCTTAGTTACTTTGGAATATATATATTGATATTGACATGCTTAAGTAGTGTTGTAGAACTAAATTTGAAATTTCCTATAGCATTAATTAATTTAGCATTTCAAACAATTTCATAGGGATAATCTGAACATGGTTTAATGTCAGATATAGCTAACATTAGAATCTATTATATGATGGGAAGGGAAACATGGCCAGATTGAGTCTAATGAATTGTTTTGTTTTGTTTTTTTTCATTATTTTCATTACTATTGCAAATTACATTGCAGCTTAACATTTGTGTGGTTTACTTGTTCCTTCCATGCCAAAAAATAGGCTCTTGGACCCTTGGTCAAGTTGGTTTAGCTTAACTTTTGGGTTACTAGGAGGCATGATTGCTTTTTATTGGTCATTACTTTTTATTGGACCCTTGATTAAGTTGGTTTAGCTTAATTTTTTGTTTGACTGATTAGCAATTTCAGTTAGCAGTCAGATTAAATCATCTCGTTTATAATTGCTATTAGTTATTTGGTTTAAACTTGTGTTGTTGATTGTTTTGTTTAAAAGTGGTTTAATTTGTGTTGGTTTAATCATCAACATATTTTTTTATTTAATATATATATATATATGCTTTTTAATTTATTCTTCGCCCATTTATGCAACAGTATCAAAATTTGCAAAATAAATAAGGGAACTTTATGAGGGCTGAACCGAATAATAAATTAAATGAAAAATAATTATTTTGGTATGTTAAGAAAAGTTTATTATAATTATTTAAACAAATTTCTATTTATTGCTGCATACTCATGCATAGTGTTTTATCATGAAATTTTTTCAATAATAAGAAAATAATTGCATTGTAACTTTTCTATAATTGCAAAATAATTCCCCTGTTTATGCTGCAGAATGATAAATTAAATGGAAAATTTTGCATTAATCTATTTAATAAGTATAAATGTATAATGGTTATATATATATATATATAATATGAAGTTAAGATAAAAGAAAAATAGTACTAGAGATTAATTGAATGTTTGTAATCTAGAGGTCATATTAAAATTATTTATTATATTAAAGATATAAAAGCTATCAAAGCTTATTTTTTTGTAATTACAATTAATCAGTATATATATAATACTATTTCTTATAACTAATTTTCTAAGAATACTTGTATATAAAATATAATGAATAATTGAAAAGTTAAATTTGTTAGTTCTTAACTAAAACAAATATCAAATTTAATATGATAAAAATATGGTCAATGAGTATATATATTAAGCAGTATTTGAAATATGTCACATTGGTTAATGTTCAGGATGGTTGTCTAGACTTCAAACTTGTAACTATTAAGATGTCAACATTATGTACTGACACACATATGTTACCATTATATTATTAATTTATTATAATATTTGTTTAGCTTTTTTGATAAATTATAATAATTGTTTTGGTATGTTAAGCAAAATTTAAGCAATAATATCAAACTACAAATGTTGAAATATTTTCTGATTTTTGTTGGCAGTATAATAATTGCACATGTCATATTAGTTGTTGCTCTTTCAAATGATTTGGTCATACTAAGGCTGCAACTGTAAAACCAAAAATTTCAAGTAAGTAGAGGGCTTTTCTAAATTTTGGCTTTGTTTAATGCAATTCTTAGGATGCTTCATTATCTTTACTATGTTCTAATTTATAAATTGATTATTGATTTTACTACACAACTGAATAATGGATAAATCATGGATTGATATGCCCCGAAATAAAACTAAATATCTAGAGGGGTTAAATAAGTTCCTAGATTTTTTATTTGAGAATCGCTCTGTCAATGGTGCAATAAGGTGTCCATGTCCTAAATGTCACTGTGATAGATGGGAAACTAGAGATGTGGTGTTTGACCACTTAATTTGTAAGCAATTCCCAAAAAAATTACAAAGTTTGGATATGGCATGGTGAAACGTATGAAATAGTGGAATTAAGGGACACTGAAGCAATAGATGAATCATTGCAAAATGAAAATCCAGTGATAGATATGATAAATGATGCATATGGGAACAATGGACACCATGATGTGGAGCCTGATATGTAAGAAGAAGCATATGAGTTTGTAGACAGTATGCCCAATGAAGTAAATGAAGAAATTGTTGATTTGCTTAGAGATGGTATCGAAGAGTTGTATAAAGGGTGTCGAAAGTACTCAAAGTTGTCTTTTCTATTAAGGTTGTATCATATAAAATGTTTGTGCGGTATGACTGATATAACAATGACGATGATTTCGAAGTTATTGAAAAATGCATTTGAATATGCAAAGATTCCTACTTCATTTTATGAGCCAGAGAAGGTGATCTACAAACCTGATCTTAATTATACCAATATAGATGTTTGCCCGAAGAATTGCATGTTGTATTGGGACAAGATGAAAACTTGGAAATTTGCAAACATTGCAGAAAATCCAGATGGAAAGCAAAATGTAATACTGGTAAAAAGATTTTACTGGCAAATGTCTTACGTTACTTTCCATTGAAACCAAGGTTGCAAAGGTTATTTTTGTGTTCTAAAACAGCAAAGTCCATGAGATGACATTTTTTAAATAGCAACCAGATGGATTGTTAAGGCATCCAAGAGATGCTAATGCATGGAAGAGTGGGTTTTTATCAATTTCACCCTGAATTTGCTTTAGAAACTAGAAATGTTCGCCTTGGCCTAGCAGGTTATGGCTTTAGCCCATACCAAACCATGAATAATAAGCATAGTATATGGTCAGTGCTTCTAATTCCATACAACTGATCTCCTTGGGAGTGCATGAAGTAATCTTCTTTGATTTTTTCTATGGTCATTCCAGGTAAAAAATGTCAGGAAATAAGATAGATGTGTACCTACAACCTCTAATCAAGGAGTTGAATGAGCTACGGACAAAAGGTGTGGAAACTTATGATTCTTCTTTGAAAGAAGTGTTTAAAATGTGAGCGCCTCTCATGTGGACAATTAGTGATTTCCCTGGACTTTGTAATTTATTTAGGTGGAATACTTATACTAGATATGCTTGCCCATCTTGTAACTTTGATGCTTTCCCTTGTCGATTATTTTCTAGTAGAAAATGGTGTTTCATGGATCATCGACGATTTTTGGAGAAAGGTCATAGATTTAGATTGATGAAGATGCACTTCGATGGCATAATTGAAGAAAGAATGCACCAAAATTGTTATTTGAGTTAAGCATTTTGAAGCAGCTTGATGATATAAATGTAACCTCTAAAAGGATCTTTGAGTCAGATGGTCAAATAAAGCAATTAAGGAAGAGAAGCATATTCTTTAATCTTCCTTATTGGAAGAATAATCTTTTATGCCATAACCTTGATGTTATGCACATTGAGAAGAATATTTTTGACAATGTGTTGTACACATTGATTAATGCTGAAAAATCAAAAGATCATCTTCAAGCTCGTCAAGATATAAAAGATATGGAAATAAAAGAAGATCTTTGACCAGATGAAAATGGAAAATATCTTCCCTTATTGTTCACAATGACAAGACAACAAGGAAATATATTTCTCACTACACTAAAGAATGTGAATATGCCAGATGGTTACTCAAGGAACATATCTCGTTGCATTGTGATCAGAAGTCTAGGACATTTGGGCTTAAGAGTCATGATTGTCACATCCTTATGCAACATTTACTTCCAATAGCTATACGCAATGTTTTACCTGATCAAGTGACTGCAATGTTGGTAGAGTTTTGCTCATTTTTCAAGGAGTTGTGTTGTAAAAGATTGAATGTCTCAGATCTTGACAAGTTGCAAAAGCGGATTGTGCTTACACATTGTCATTTGGAAATCCTATTACCTCTATCATTCTTCAATGTGATGATCCATTTAACTTGTCATCTTGTTGAAGAAGTGAAATTAGGAGGGCCAGTGCATTATCATTGGATGTATCCAATTGAGAGGTAAATACACTTTGTTATGCTTAACTTATTTTTTAAAGGATATATTAATTAAATTATTGTTATTTTTTGTGATAGGGTGTTAGGACATTTGAAGCCCTTTGTGCGACATAGGGCACAACCAGAAGGGTCTATAAGTGAAGTTTATTTGGTTGTAGAGACTCTTAATTTTTACTCACTGTATGAAGAGGTTGAGTTAAGGTTGAATAGAAAATGACGCGTTGATGACCATCCTAATAACTTAGTGTTCATATATTATTTCTTTTTAAGTTTGTACTTATTGGTTGCATAGTGTATGTTATTTATTATTTGTTAGATAGTAATATAAATTGAATTTATAAATGCCATCAATTATAGTTATATTTAGTAATGAAATGTTATGTCACCATTTGATAGATGAACAAGGAAATACTAAAAAGGTTCAGCTAACAAAACCACGTGTATTTGTGATGCCTTGTTATGAATGTATAGTTGTGCCATTTAATAGTCAACTACGAGTCTATGGAGAAGCAGCTATACTTCTTTCATCGACTTGTGAACGTATTGTCACGGATTCAAAAAACATCCCAATTAACTTTGATAGTTGGTCAAATGTTCCAAAATCATACAAGGATGGTTGCTTTAATACTGAAATGTATATGCATACACCAAATTGTTTAGTCTTGTTCTCTTTAATTATGATCTGTTAACATTTTTTTTTATTTTTTCAAGAATCTATTTCATTTCCAAGCACCAAATAATATGAAATAGAGAAAGATTAATATGATTTTTTTATAAAAAAATACTATTTTTGGTGGAAAAATGAAAAAAACTCACTTTGTGACAGTTTCATAACTCCCAGAAAAATAGTGCAAAAATAAAAAAAAAAACAAAAAATAAATTTTGTGACATCTTGCAACTGCCACAATTTTTCTGACTAATTTACCAGCGTTCATCTAAAAGCCGTCACAAATGTTTCTGACGTCAGTACTTCTGACAGTTGAACCTAACTGTCATAAATACCTTTTGTGAGGATTTTTAACTTTCAAAAATAACTTTTTTAACCGCCACAAATTTATCATTTTTTTTATAGTGGAACATGATATAGGCCAATAGACCCCTAGAAAAATTGGTTCTTATTTTTGTGTGTTTCATCTTCCTAACTATAATAACTTGTAGGTTCTATTTATTGTGGAATGAAACTTATAATGACCCACCAAATATACTCCACAATTCACATTTAAGCGCTAGATTGTGGAGATAGTGTCAACTCTCGTGTTTAAACTTCTGCATTCTTGTATACATGAATTCTATACTTTTGAACTTTTGATGACCTTGTTCTTCTAAGTTCAAATAGGTCTATTGGTATATCCACTTATAAGTAAGCATTACCTTGATTAGTGTATCCCCGCGATAGTGTACTTATTTAAATGGTTTAATGTAACTTTTAAATCTTTATGTTTTAATATTTTTTATTTTAGTCCATTAAATTTTAAAAATTGCATTTTAGTTTTTTATATTTTCGAAGGATTTTATTTTGATTCTTTTAGCAAACACATTTAACAAAAAATTGTGACTTATCTATTAATGTTAATTGGGATGATGACATCACATGTTAAGTGAAACAATTCTCTTTCAAATGATGCTAATTTTAGTCCTTCAAAATTTTAAAATGGTTTCATTTCAATCTATTTAGTTTTTAAATATTTTCATTTTGGTGATTTAAGTTTATAAAAAATTTCATACCAGTGTTGTCAATTTCATACACATATATTCAATGTCTACTTCTGATAGCATATGATAAATATATTTATATAAGCTTAAGTTTTAATTCTAAAAATGTAAATAATCAATCATTTTTAAAAAATTGATTATTTAGTATTCGCAAAAGGTTTTGATGTTTTTAAGAAAAAAAAGATAATTAATTACTTAATCTTGATAATTAATTATTTGAGTTCAGATAATAAATTATTTGGTATTAATAATATAGAAGTTTTCTTTTTAAAACTCAAGTTTATCGAAGAACGAAATAACAAACTATCCTAAAACCAATAATAATTTATTGAGTGACAAAATGCTTTTCTCTCTAAAACAACAACAACTTTTTTCGACATCGAATACTTATTAACCAAATACCAAATGATTTCATTTCAAAATTATATTATTTTAAGTAAAAAAAAACTTGAATATGTGATTAAACAATTTCAAAATAATTTCTGAAACATTTCTTTAATAAGATTAAAAACTTCTTAAAAACAGTTATAGCATATATACACACTTTATAACATTCTGTTTTTGATATTTTTTTTGTTATTTAGTATAATATATAGAATGTCACAAATACGTTTTATTTTTAAATAAATAAGATCTATATAAATCTCAATCAATAAAACAAATGTGTTAAAAGCAGAATATTATAAATTATTTTTGCTAACACCTCCCCTTCTCAAGATCGAAATTCACATATTTTAAAACCAAACTTTTTTTTATGCCGGAACATGTTACTAATGTTACTTAATATGAAAATGTTTAAGCCTCCTAATTCACTTTTGGCGTACACACTACGATATGAATGTACACGTTAACAAGACAGTGACTGAATTGGTATTACACACAAATGAACTATTTTCTGGTTTGAATTCTAATAAAATGCGGGAAATATATAGAAAATATTAATTACACTATTTTCCCCCTTTAAATCTTGGAAAAAACCATCAAGCTGCAATTTTGATCTATCTATTCCTCACATGTCTTGGAAAAAACCAAATCAAGGGTATATCAAATTAATGCAACATTGGTGCCTCTATCTTTAATGATCAAAATGCTTTTGGGGTGGGTGTTTGTACTCGTGACAGCCAATACTTTTCTCAAGGCTAGAACAATGTGGTTCCCAGGAATCGCAGAACCACGAGAAGCTGAGGCTTTGACTCTGCTGCATGCTCTTCAGTGGACGTGTACTTCGCAGCTAGCAAATGTTGTTTTCGAGTTGGATTTTAAAACAGTTCTTGATGGTATAAACTCCACAACACATGGCTTAACTGATTTCCATTGTATTTTGTCAAACTGCATGTAAAGCCATTCTCCCTTTACTCCAAAACTCAGTGTGGTGAGTTACACTAGGAGGAAAGCCTATCATGTATCCCTCACACATTAGCTAGCGTTGCAAGATCTTATGCTAGCATCCAAAACTTTGATCATGTTTCATATTGTATTTCTTCCCTTATTATTAATGAAATGCAGTAAGTTTGTTCTCAAAACTATAAATACATAACACGCCTCAATGCTGGTTGCTCATTTGTTATCTGGCTTTGTTGCAGCAGTTGCAAATACGTACCTTGCTATCTTGATAATTTTTTTAAATATTATTAAAAATAAATAGAAAATTAAAATATTAATTAAACAATTTAATTAACATTGTATATTATAAAATATTTTCAAATATCACTAAAATATTTATTTTTATTAACTAAAGTAAATATTTAAATCTTTTAAACTTTTGGTATTTTAATATTTTTATTATCATTAAATAATTTTATAAAATAAAATTATTTTTTCACAGAATTCTTTTTACTTTATAAATATATTTTTTATTGGAAAAGATAACTAATTTTGAAGAAAATTAAAGCTATCAATTTTTTTACCAAACAATTTTTAACTTTAAAGGAACTTTTAAGCTAAGAGAAATGAAAGATAACAAACAATTTTTGCTTATTTTTTTAAGCTCTTAGTTGAGCTTTAACTTAAAAGTAACTTTTAAGTTAAAAATAAATTGCACCAAACATAACTTAAGTCTTTGTCTTGATTGCTTTATGCTTTAATGATTATCTATACAGAACTATCAAGACAAATAAAAAAATATACAGAACTATATATATCAAGATCAAGAACAACCACCGTAAGGATGCTGATTGCTAGCGAGATCAAGAACCACCATAAACATGACCCAGCTAACAAAATACCTTGGTTTTGTCGTTCTACTCCATCGCTAGTTAGTCATTCTTCTTCTTTTTAATACTATAAATATATGTTTTATTTCGTATCTAAAATGTTTGGTTGTTATTGTTTAGTATCTAAAACTCTTATAAAACGCATGATATCAATTCAGTCTCACAATCATAGAAAATGACATCAAAATTACTATTTTGTGTACAAATTAAAATACTCCTTCATCCCAAAATAATATCCTAGATTGTATTATATAGATTAAGAAAAAATAATAAATACAAAAAATAAAATTATAATTTTATAAAAAATAATCTTATATAATCATTAATTCATTTATAAATTTTGTCGACCACCATTAATATTATAAGAAATATAAATAAAACCTAATTAATTATACATTTAAAAGTTAAAATGATAATTATATTGAGACAATTTTTTTCTCTTACACAATAATTATAATTACACAAAATGAGTAATAAAAATAAACTAATGTCAATTCTTGCTATTAGAAAAACTAAATTAGCATAATTTTTTATGTTATTTAGAGACTAAATTAATATTGTATACTCCATCTTTTTTGTGGATTAAAGTAATATATCTCTTCTTTTTTGTTATTATGTTTTTTATCCAAAGTATTCATTAGTTTGTTGATAACTAATTTTTGTCAAAAAAAATATGTTTGATCACCTTTAATTTGATGAGATTTTCTTCTTCTAATCATGTTATTTTTATTCATAATACTCAAGTTGAAAATCTTATTTAAGGGAACACAAGAATCAAAACATTTAAGAAATAAAATAAACGTCGGCTCAATTAATTTTTCAGGAACCAAAATAATAATTTACCTTAATTTCAGTGATATAATTAGGGTTGTACATATTCAATCATACACAGCCGATTGCTACAAAGTTAAGTACTTAAAAAACTCTGTTAGCCTTACACCGTAAGGATGAGGAGAAACCTTTTGAGATTATATAAAAATAAAATAAAGCTGAAATGATATGGGTGTATTCCAAGAGAGCCAGCTTGGTCCTTATCTAATTTGATACCTTATCTTTTCCTATTAATCAAAGATGAATATTATATATAAACGTGGCTTGGGACACTCATAGTGAAATGGTGGTCTTGAATACAAAAATTGAATTCAAGGGTGTCATATTTAATACGATACTATTGAAAGGTCTATTTTACGAGACAATCTTGTTATTTGAAATGTGGAGGGTTTTTTTTTTTCTATTTATTTTCAATAGTTAAACGGGGTTAAATGCATAAAGAAAACAAAGTACATAATCAAACAAGGTATAATTACCACCCTAACATTATCCTCATGCATGCTCCACCACTGCTTAGTGAGTTAGTGGCCTCTTAAAACGATATCGGAAAAGTTTATTTCAATTTATTTGTTGAAATAAATATTTATTTTAATTAAATAAATAACTTTTTTTACTTTTTAGTGTATGTCTAAATTATTTTTACTTAAAAAGAATAAGTTTTTGTTTATTTTAAAAAATAAATCATATCTGTTTCTTTAAAAGTGTTTATATAAAAGGCATTTATTTTTTTTTAAAAAAAATTAACTGAACTTCCTCAATATTATCACACAATGAGATTCTATCATCTGTCTTTCTTAGAAAGGAAACTAAACCACCGATAGTATCAAACTAAGGAGGAAGATTCCCAAACGGTCATTATTCGACCTAAAACATTCTCTGTTATAAGTATTTCTTAAACTTTTTCATAATTGATTGTTAGATTGCATTCTAGGTATCTGTCTCTCTCTTCCATTGCCTTCAGCGTTCAGTCATCACTTGGTGCAAACCAATCTCTGCCAGCAACACTGATGACTTAAATCATTGGCATTAATTATCTACGTTTGAAAGGAGGGAGAAAGGTTAATTAGAAACTTTCTAATTTTAGAAATATGTATACATAAATTTTTTATAAATATATGGAGAACAAGTTGGTCAATGAAATTTAATTTTTAAATGGAATCAACTACCCATGAACAAGTAGGAACATTTAATAATAAAAGAGGAAGTAGGACAAGTAATATATAATGATATAAAGGATTCCAAAATATCATCCATAAGGATTGATGACAACTGACAAGTAGTTATTTAACCAAGTACTTAACTACTCACGCAAACAAAAAATAATGTGATTTGAACAAGAGAATAATTCAATGTCGAAGGGGTGTCAGAGTTGAAGGAGAAGTTGAAACTCATTTTGAAAGGCTTTTTCATTACAGGCATTACACAAATTTCAGAAGAAGAAAGCGATTATTTGGTGACTCCATTTTCTAAAGAAGAGATTAAGGCGATAGTGAATTAATGTATGTATAAATTACTTGCCACTAGTAGAAAATATATTTTTAACATCGTCAAGTTAATATCGATTTTTTGTAAAATTGATATTAACAAACACGCAGTGACTTTTTTTGTAAATAATGTGACTTCGTTAACATTGGTTTTTCAAAAACCGATGTTAACGAAGTTATGTTAACATCAATTTTTAAAAATCAATGTTAACGAAGAAAGGGTTTATAAAGTAACATCGATTATTTTTATATCAAAAACTGATGTTAACGAAGAAAGGGTTTATAAAGTAACATTGTTTTTTTTTTTAATATAAAAACCGATGTTAAGTTTTATAAAGTAACATCAATGTTGTTCGATGTTTATAAATAAGCGCCTAAAATGCTTCCTCAGCTCCATCAGCCATTCTTTCTTGCTCAACTCCCTCTGTCGAACCCTTTCACCCTGAGCTCCCTGACTCCAACCTTTTGCGGTGTTGAAACTCGTCATCGTCGACATTCTCGCGGAGTCACAGTGTGACTCTCGCTGTCATTGTCGATCTCCCAGCGACACGACAGGGAAACTCTGAAGGTGTTCTTGATCTCGCGGAGGCGCGACGCGGTGTGACTCTAAAGGTTAGCAATTTATATTTTCAACTTAGGAACACCTTTTACAGCTTTGTTGACTGTGTATTAGCATTTAGGTTTAGCATTTAGCATTAGCATCTAGCTTTAGAGCTAGAATACGAAAAAGGATATGACTGTGACTGTGAATGTATGCAAACACCTATGATTCTATGCAAACTGTGACACATTATGTTGGCATAGTGGAAGATTGATTCTGTCTTGTAGGAACGACTGATTATGCTCTGTATATTCACTATTTAGCTACATTTTATCTTAGAGCACCTTTAGTGGTAGATTCCGAATTGGGATCTTAGACCACTTTTTGATGGATCCTATAGTGTCACGTAGGATTGAAGATCTCTTAAGATCTGTGACTAGACATGGCAATGGGGTGGGTCAGGGGCGGTTTTTACTTATACCACCCCCGCCCCCGCCCCTCAAAACCACCCCCGTCCCCGCCCCCGAAAACCGATGGAACTAAAAAAATTGCCCACGCCCCCGACAGGGGTTGGTTTTTCCCGCCCCGCCCCCGAACACTTAAAAATTGCTATTAAAAATTAATTTTAAACAACAATCATAACATAAAATTTGATCGCGCTAAGTCTCAAATGTATGTAATTACAATAAAATTTCAACATTAGATGTTTATTGTTGGAAAATCAAATTAGTTATACTCCTAATTCTTGAATAAAATTAAGCCTTTATCCCAAGGTATTCCACATATATAAAGGTATTTTTGTAAATAATTAACTATAGCATGACGGGGGCGGGGGCGGGGCGGTTATCAGCATTACCAAAATCGTCCCTGCCCCCGAATTCAACAGGCAGGGAAAAATCGAACCCGAACCCAAAACCGGTCAACTCGATTTTTCCCCGTTAACATCGGGGCGGGTTTAGACGGATGCCCACAGATGCGGGTCAAGTTGTCATGCCTATCTGTGACATTTTTTCCTTTAATGGTAGATCCCAAATTGAGATCTTAGATAATTTTAATGGGTTTCACATGGACCCACTTTTAAATATTTAAAATTAAATTAAATTAAATTAATAAAGCATGAAAATAATATATGAATATTAATAAAGCATATAATTAACTTTAAGTAATTAATTTTAACTTTTAATTTCATTTTATTTATTTTTTCATTTTTTCATTTTTTTTCGTCGAGTCACATAAAATCATTTTTTTGAACTCCATGCAGATCTCCAGGGTTCTTGGGAAAGAACCGAATCTCCACGTGAAGATCTACATTCCCTCTTTAGTGTTGGATCTTGGAAAAGAGAGATCTTTAGCTGAAGATCCCTCCCCGATCCCCACTAAAGTTGTTCTTAGAGTTAGAAATGAAACATTAGGTGGTTAAGGAATTTTTAAACAATTGTATAAATAGTTTAAAATTACAATCGTTTAAAGACAATCATTTTATCTATATTGACACTATTGAATTTACTTATTATTCATATATTATTTAATTGTACTGTATTGTGAAGCTGCCTGGATCTCTATTTTTTCATTTGCAGGTTAAAATTGGGTTAAATTAATAAAATAGACAGTATATTAAAAATAATGTAAAAATCAACATTAGTTTTTAGTAAAAATTAGTTCATGTACCAACATCAATTTTTAATGAAAATCGATGTTGTTTGCATGTGCTTAGGAACATTGGTTTTCAGTAAAAACCGATGTCCCTATGTATGTAACAACATCGATTTTTACTAAAAATCGATGTTGAATTAACATATTTTAACATTTTTTCTTTTATTTCTTATTTGCTAACATCGATTTTTCTAAAAAACTGATGTTGTATAATTTTGTTAACATCGATTTTTGAAAATTGATGTTAACGTTCATACTTTTAACATCAGTGATTTCAACAAAGGATAAAAATCAATAAGAAAAGCCCCAAAAAATCGATGTTAAAAGCATATTTTCTAATAGTGTGCTGAATTACTAGCAAATAGGATGTGGAAAGTGATATATCTGATTATATATATATATATATATGTTAATAAGTTTATTTTTAAAAGTTGATATATATTAGACAATATTGTTATTGTCAACGAGTTGGTGGATGAAGTAAATTAAAGCAAAAAAAAAAAAAAGAGAAATATACTTTTGTTTAAGGTTGATTTGAAAAAAATATATGATTTAGTGTATTGAGCTCTAGTAGAGAATATACTTTTAAAATCAATTTTAGAAGAAATTAAACATCGATTTTGAACCAATGTTGAAACAATCGTCATTAAAAGTATATCATTTTCTCATTTTCTACATAGTTTATTATATAACCGATGTAAAATGTCATTTTTTAATAATAATATGACCCATATTCTCTTTATTTCTCTCTCTTAATTTTAAAAGACACATTAAAAGCTTAAAATTTTTTAATGAACTTCTATTAACAATATTAATTACAAGTAATCATTTTTTAACTTCTCTTTGTGCTAAAAGACCATAATATGATATGTCAAAATCAAACTTAGATTTGGGACCAATGGATCACTCCATTATTAACCCCAAAATTCATGTTAATCTGTAAGAGAACATAATCAACTTATTTGAATAAACAGATCAAGCATGGGAAGAATAAGACCTTCCAAGATGGTGAGTCAAAAGCCAAGAAGATAGCTTCTTTGAATTGATCCTTGTAGCGAAGGAGTGATGGGCCTCCATATGTGATGCCAACTGACAATATCTTAATTTGATAGTCAATTGAAGCCTCAAGAGCTGGTGAAATTGTGGATCTAACCTGGAAAAAATCCCAGCTTTCAAGAAAATCCAAAAGCAACATTGCAGCGAAAGATAACCATAACTGACAAAAAAAGATACCTTTGATGAAGCAGAAGCATCAAAAGTTCCTCCTCCAAATCTCGTGTGTGGTGTTCCTTTCAAAGAAGATATCATTGGCTCAACAAGTTGACTAACTGCTTCTTTTGGGTTCGAGTGAACACACGCACAACAAAGTAGTCCAACCTCTGCAACAACACCATCGGGAAGTATATTTGTCCTCAAACTTGGAAATTTTCTTCAAAGCCTATTGACATCAATGAAGAGAAAGCAACATATTAGCCAAGAAATTGTAGTAACTATAAAAGTATTTTTAAATCATAAAAGTAATACCTAATTATACAATGATTTTGAAAGCCTCCCTTACGGAATTTCCAGCACATAGAAGTAGTATGGACCATCGTCAACCAAGAAAGTTCATGTTTCTACTGATGATTGCTGAACTTCATTTCTAATGTACCGAAAACCAATTTTCCGATTATAAAGCATAATAAGAAACATAAAAAATCCAGTTAAACTATTCTATTTCCAAATTAAGTAACATGAATAAGAGAGGACCTTAGCACCACTTACATAACACTGCAAGGTTCCAAGTGTAGAAGTAAGGAAAACAGACGACATATGAACTTATTCAGCCACTCTGAAAAGCAGATCATCAGCATAAATGATAGGTCATCAATGTTATCATCCAATAAAGCCAATTGCATTTACATTTAAAAATATGGAACCAATTATGAACTATAGTAGCAAGAAGTTATTTATTAAATATATCAAAAAATTGAAAGCTCACATTTGAAAATATGGAACCAGTTAATTGCATGGTAGACATGGTTTTTGGAGGGTCATTAGCATCTGTGCCAAGTAATGCATTGGATAATGAAACCCCCACAAGATCAATCAATGTTTCATCACCACCACCAAGATCAATTGGTTTCACTGTGGAAGCTGATACAGATGTATAAAATAGTGAACGCCCAACAAATGCCACTGACATAACTGCAATTTTCAACTGGTGGGTGGCAGTCATCTGTCTAGGCAAAATGAATTTGGTCAAAAAAACTAAGTAATCTAATAAAATATATCATTTATATTGACAAGAATGTATCATATCATTCACAAGGCATTATCATTTGGATGGGAAAAATGAACTTGGTCAAGAAAACAAACTAGTCTAATAGAATATATCATTTACACATTCACAAGAATATGTCATATCATATCCTTTAGGAGACATTCTATCAAGAAAAGAAGTATGGTTTGGATATGCCATTAATTAACCACATAAAACTATTGAACTTTTAACATAAAATTCATCCAGTAGTACTAACCATCTCAAGGGCCATTCAAAATCGAGATGCCACAAATGGCAGAGCCAGTGAGGGTTCTACATAAGACAATATAGAAGTTGTTGCAGCAACTGTCTCATATAGATGCTCATTTTTGTTGTATTGACCACGGTCAATTAACTTGAGTTAACAAAGAAAACCTTCTCTGATTCCCCAAGGTGTTGTTTGATGGGTCTGCTAT
Source organism: Glycine tomentella (assembly GCA_007407185.1). NCBI lineage: Eukaryota > Viridiplantae > Streptophyta > Magnoliopsida > Fabales > Fabaceae > Glycine > Glycine tomentella. The sequence goes on along the minus strand of PYAF01002836.1, from coordinate 345,401 downwards.
TATTTATGCCCCTATAATACATAACTTCTTCAGTTGCACAAAATGGACAAAAAATAAAATAGATGACAAATTATAATCAATTCTTACAACTGTTCATTTTGTAGACACTTTTGAAATTGAAACACCAAATGAAACAAAAACCGCTCCAATGCATAGGTCCATCGATCCCCATTTGAGGGATGATAATAGCTACAAGAATATATTCCAGTTAAAAAAAATAAAGAAATAACTGAATTGTAAAGAAAAAGCAAGCTTAGTCAAGAAAAATAATCAGAGCAATAAGTGAGTAAACAAATTGTTCCAAAATGTTAATCAATTTCTCAAAGTGCTTTTGTGATGAACTACCGTGTTTTTAGTAAATATACCTACAGTTGCAATCAAAAAATATTATTAAACTAAAATTAAGAAACCAGAACATGGTTCCAATGTTATAATTTCATAGAAGTAACAAAATATTTGCTTACTATTGATTTGGCAATAGCCTTTGCAGGAGTGGAAGTTTTATTGGAGAACAAAAACCTAGTGTTTCTTGGGACATCCAACGAAAAGGGATATGATCCACTTCCATTTGCAACAGGTACCTATGATTTACAAGATATAGATCAAGTAGCTCTTATGAATAGGTAATTTAAAAAAGAAATAGGAAAAAAAAATAAGCTTCAGAATAAGAGTCTTCAGAGAGATAGATTGTATCTATTTACTAATCATTTTCAATTAATCTACATCTAATGCCAAAACATTTTATCAAAGTTTGAATAACACCAACATTGTCAGAAGAGTTTTCATGCTTACCTCAAACATATTCAAGTATCTAGCAAAAAGTAAAGGCAAGAAGCATTCCCAGTCAACATTATGGTGATTTTTTACAACACGAGCTATAACATCTGCCCATTGATTGTTCTAGAATTGGCAATGTGGTATAGATTCCCACAAGTCTATATACTCAGTTATCCATTCCCTGCCAATCCAATTATAAAATTTAATTCCAAGGTATCCTAAGAATTTTATTTTTACTATGTATAAAAGTCATAATTATCCAGATTTGTTGTGAGAAACAATCTTGCAAATCCAGAACCTTCAAAGTATCTTGAAACCTTTCTAGAACACTCGATACTTTTAGGTTATTACTGATGTTAATTGAAACCTTTCTATAGCACTCCACACTTCCTGGCTTCCCATTGGCTTACCATAGTTCTGGAAATGCCTTATTCATATTATGGATTCCCTCTAAGGCATGATCCACTCCCATAGATGATGCAGTATACAACATCCCTTGTTGTTCTTGCCTATAATTTCCTGCAAAGAAAAAAATAATATATTAATACTTTGAAGAATCACAAAAGTACATCAAATAAAATCTGAAATGCCAATTAATCTGATCATTTTCCCTAATTTCGTTGTTTGTCTGTAAATGGTTGCATGATACTCTAAAGCACCTGTTCCATTAGGGCCAGCAGGCTGCGAATCCTTAGTTGCATCATAATCTTCCTCATTCATCCCGCTATTGGACAAAGACTAGCCTTCTTCATTAGATTCAGAATCACCATTAGGGCATTCAAGATATGTCGAATTGGATGCATTTGCCCCAGCCATTGTTTAGGCCATGGGATTGTACCCAATACCACACCACCAAGCCTCAGAAAAAACACTGTAAGGTTGAAAGGAATGAGGGTCTGATCCCAAACATGCATACATAATGTTCTTATTTATACTAATTATTGAGTACCGATAACAAGTGATTAACAGTAACAAACTAAGTGATTAACTAAGGAACAAAATTTTACTCTCCTAACATCCCCCCACTAATTCAACATGGGAAAACTTGAGTCTGAAATATATTGTGATACCAAATATAGTAAACTAATGAAGAAAAAAATCAACCCAACAATACCAAAAAATAAAATAAAGGTAATTGGTGTCCACACAAGTGAAGCCTACGGTGGCCCAAACAAATTGAAGCCTGATCAACCAACAGTGCAACAAATGTAGTGTGGACAATCGTACTTGTTCTAGAGCATGAAACCAATGATTTCCTCCTAGATCAGAGATATAGATGTCGTAACAAAGAAACTCTGCTATGGTTCTAACAAAGTCATATTTTCTAATTCCATTTATAAATGTGTAAATCATGGCCTTCAGAGCTTGAGGCATAAGTAGGGATGACAAAAAAGTTTATATATGCGGATAAAAATCTGTCATAGGTAAATTAATGGTTGGGATACAAGTATCATAATATCCTACACCTCCTACATGTGAATACCCGCTATCCGCCAAGTTTTATATATATATATATATATATATATATATATATATATATATATATATATATATATATATATACAATAGAATGATTCAGAGTTCTTGCAGGGTGGAACCATGCAGTACCAGACACGAGATAGATCTTCCAAAGAACAGGGCTTTTTTAGAATAAGCCAATTCATTTGGGACCCCCCTCTATGCCCTGCGGTAATGATTCCTCTGGCATTACGGCCTTTACCACAACGATGTTGTCCATAATAGGGAGGTCATAAGCGTCTATATCGTAAAATTGATTTTCGACGGAATGAAAAAAACATATATGGTAGAATCGTAACCATAGAATATGACCCTGATCGAAATGCATACATTTGTCTCATACACTAAGGGGATGGTGAGAAAAAATATATTTTACACCCCAGAGGGGCTATAATTGGAGATACCATTGTTTCTGGTACAAAAGTTCCTATAAAAATGGGAAATGCCCTACCTTTGAGTGCGGTTTGAACTATTGATTTACGTAATTGGAAGTAACCAACTAGGTTTACGGCGAAACCTAGAAATCGATCACTGATCCAATTGAAGTACCTCTACAGGATAGACCTCAACAGAAAACTGAAGAGTAACGACAACAAGTGATTGAGTTCAGTAGTTTCTCATATAAAATTATTGACTCTCGAGATATAGTAATATGGAGAAGACAAAATTGTTTCAAGCACTGACAAAACCGGAAGCACCCTTTGTTTCAAAGTTTCAAAGAGGGGAGGACGGGTTATTCACATTTCATTTGATGGTCAGAGGCGAATTGAAAGCTAAGCTGTCGTAATTCTAAGGATTCCCCTCGGGAAAAATAGAGATGTCTCCTACGTTACCCGTACCATGTGGAAGTAGCGACGTAATTTCATAGAGTCATTCGGATGACCCAAAATTTTGTGAACAATGCGGAGTAGAATTTATTGATTCTCGGATACGTAGATATCAAATGGGCTATATAAAACTGACATGCCTAGTAACTCATGTGTGGTATTTGTTGGGCAAGCCTCTTTTTAGGGTTCCATACTCTGGGACTTTACGTCCATAATGATGTCATGCTTGCTTTTGTCTATTCATCAAATCAATAATAGTTCTTTTTATCAATATATCTGGTCTTGGACCATAAATAATGATCTTTCTTTAGAGTTTGGGTACTTGATCGATTCACTTACTTCTATTATGTCAATATTAATTACTACTGTTGGCATTCTGGTTCTTATTTATAGTGATAATTATATGTCTCATGATCAAGGATATTTGAGA
>PYAF01002836.1:325266-341749 GCA_007407185.1 Glycine tomentella | reverse complement strand
TTCGAATAGTTTAGAATGCGAATATAATAAAATTTATATATTTAAAGAATTTTTGTTATAAATAATTATAACTTATAACATAATAATAATAGAATTTCTAATATTTAAAATCGAAAATATAGTCTTAATGAAATATTAATATTTCATTACTATTATATTTATATTTTAAATTTTCTATTTTATCATTTTGATTTTATTCATTTATTTTCTCGATTGTATTCTTTTTCAATACAAATATTGACAATAGTGTATCAAATAAATATAATCTGATCGTGAATAAATTGATCAATTTACTCACGTGAAATAGGCTTTATTACTTCATCAAATGGTAGGTTCGTTGGATTTTCTGCGATACAACCAAGAAATTATTTTTTTATTAAAAGGTAAGTAATTCAATTATATATATATATATAATATAATAATGTATAACATAGTAGATAAAGAGGTGGTATACCATTTTTTAATTTTTTTAGAAATTTTTTTTTGTTTTATCTGTTCATTTATATGTTGAGAATCAACTTGCTTTCAACATTTTGAGTTTTTCTATTTTTCCATTTTTTTTAATGTCTGATATTTTATTAGACAATTAAATCTTTTAATTTTATTGTTTTTATTGCGATTGGATATATACACCCACGTTATTTTCTAAATTGTATTGGGGTTGCTAACTCAATGGTATTTTACCAGAGGTTTTGATTGTATCAAATCTACCCCTGTGTGATTCTTGTTGAAGCATATACTCCTCGGGGAGGGTGCAGGGCAGAAACCCTAATTCTTAAATTTAATTTTGATTATTGTTTTATCCTCACACTTACATTGACCCTTATATAATGTATTTTATATTTATTTGTTGAACTTATACTTTGAGATATTGTAATTTTATTTGTACTTTGGATTAATGTTTATTTATGTTTAAGAGATATTTATTTCATATTTAATTCTATTGTATTAATATTTCTTTTTTACTCTTGATTTTTAATTCACTAATTTTACTTGATGTTGAAAATCACCTTTTTTAAATAAAAAAATTGGATATCCACGAATACCTGCATGTATAAAAAAAATTCATTGTTATTTTTTAAATGGATACCCAACTGGTAATAGACGGGTAATGGGCACCACTTTTCTCTAAGAGGTGGGTAGTGAATAATCTATATCCATGTTCAACCCTACCCATTGTCATTCCTATGCATAAGAATTAAATATAGCAAGCTAACTACAAGTGAATTTTTAATGAAGATAAAGCTAACAAGTGAAACACTCTCGTAGAAATCCCCAAAGTAAAGCTAGAAAAGAAAACTCCGAGTCAAAGATTGAAGAATCAAACCAAACATTGAAGATATATAAAAGTTGAAGACTTAAGTATATGTAAACTCTTTATATCTTAACCAAGTTTGACTCAATGAATCTATCCCGGACATTAAAGTTAAAATTAAGGGTAACATATGTTTTTGGTCTCTATACTTACGGTCAAACTTGATCTTAGTTTCTGTAGTTTTAAATCGATAAATTTGTCCATATATTTTAAAATATAGGTGTATTTAGTATATGCATACTAATGATCAAGGGATTACAACCAATAGGAACTAAATATATGCATACCAATAGGAACTAAATTTACCTATTTTGACCAAAATTGATCTATTTAAAACTATAGGGATTAAAACCAATTTTGAGAAGAAAAAAAGAACAAAATATATTTTACCCTAAAATTAACTTAATAAAAAAAACATATATTTAACCGACTTTGAAAGAATAGGTTTAATGACTTAAAAGCTTTGTTTACAAAAATCGAGTTTTAAGTGAAAAACTTAAGTTTAATCAAAGAAAAACTCGTTGACACTTGAGTTTGCATTGAAAGATACTAGTCCTGCACATATGACTTTGGTCCCATATTGTTAACTTTGGTCTAATGAGCTCAATTGGACAAACGGAGTGTAACAACCTCAAATTCCATTACATAAAACACTAAGGCCTTAATACGAAAAGATTCATTTTTAGTTTCTTTAAAACTCTTAAAGCAGTTTAATTAATGAAAATACGTATATATATTTTTTTTCATCCATACAAGCATATCATATAAACATTACCCAAAAAAAAGTCCTCAAGTCGTAAAACATATAGGTGTGTATGTTCGAAGGCACCACATCATCAAAACATCATAAACAAATCTTCGAACAAAACTCAAGGGTCATGCTTATGTAGGGTCAACGTCTCGCTCATATTGGTTTAATATTAACAATCGTAAGTTCATAGAGCTCACAACAATAGAGTAATGTAGAAAATAAATTAAATAATCATTCTTGCACTAGCCTTACACAACGCAGTCAAAAGGACCATGGATTCAACCATAGTACCGACATGGAAGGAAAACAAACATTTCACGGACAAGGGTTCTTACCTCTTTAGACAGCTTTGACGGAGACAGTGGACACAAGAACTGGGCCGGTGTACCTTCGCAGACCTTCACGAGAGATGGCAGGTGGGTTCAAGGGGCACAAAATGTAAACACAAAAACAAGACAAGAAGAAGGTTCGAGGGTTCAAAGAGAGAGGACGGTCAGACAAACTCGAACAGATCAAAATAGAAAAATAAGGGGACTTCAAGGATGAACACAAAATGAGAGAAGATGCTAGGTTACACGTGAGTGCATATGAGACGAGGGTTAGTGACAGAGGAATGAAAAAAAAGATTACTTATATGATTCAAAGATGATTTTTTAATAACGTCTTTGTACTAACAATAAAACTACGACAGTTTTGAAAAACACTGTACTCCCTATTGAAAGACTTAAACTGACCACATAATTACAACACTGCCATTGCGATACTAACTAAGACGATTTCTGCCAACTGTCATAGTTAGTGCGTCGTAAATAATACTTTTTCTAGTAGTGAGTTTGGTTTGAGATGATTTGGATAATATAATTGATTTGTAACTTACTATTAAAAAATTATATTGAAGATATAGTAGACATTTGTTAAAATATATTCTTAGCAATAGAATAAAGCCATGTATGGTCTTTAGTATCCCCTATCAAAGTGGTTTTTAAATCCTAAATCATGTTTAATAAAGTAGATGAAGAAGATAACAGGAGGAAGTAGAAGATGAGTGGGAGGTGCAATGGCACGAGAAAAATCAAAGCTACAGATGAAGTTGAAATTAATGCAAGTATTACAACTAGTTTGGATATATAGTTATTGTACTAGTTTATACGGAGGTCATGTATCAAACATTTTCTTTGTAATCCCTTGGCATATCATATCTTATGCTATGGGGCATGCATGCATGCATACCATGTTATAAAATATTGTATTTATTAAATAATTTTATTGCAAAATATTTTTTTTACCTTAATTGATCAATTAATATAGAATTAGTTTGTTTAAACTTATTTATTGAAATAAAATTTTGTTTTAATAAAATAAGCAATTTTATGTTTTTTATATCTTCATTTAAACTGCTTTTGCTTTTTAAAAAAAAGTAATTTATTAATATATTTTAATAAGGAAATATTATTTGTCTTAAAAACCACTCATTTTAAAAAACTTATTTCACAATCTTTTTTTAAAAATAAAATAAATTGGCTCATAGTTTAGAGTAACGATTTTCGTTATAATTACACTTCTTGGTAAAAGATTAATCGGTCACTAAATTAAATTGTAGAAGGAAACAATCTTATTAAGTACTCAGAGAGCAATAATTGTACTTAACTGTGGGGCACACCTGTCTTGTTAGAAGAGAATTTATTTTTTGTACCTCACCTATGTGCCAGTATTTTTTTTTTATTTTTTTACGGCAAAACCAATTTTAAATATTTTTTAGTGGAGGATTTGAATCCATCACCCCTTTTCCCTTTCCTTCTTCCTTCACTACCAAACCAATTTGTATCTCCCCTTTCTGCCAGTATTAAATGCACAGGTTTGGAGTTAGAATTCCTTACTTCAGCTGAACTATAAAAACTTGAAAAGGATCTTACATACGAAAGGAACCAAATTAAAATAATAGAATTCTATTCTAATGACGAAAATTCAAAAGCTAAAGTACTAACAAATTATGTTATGTTTGGAAAAAAATGTAGTTAGTAAGTTAGGTGAAAACTGAATTAAAAACCAGCTGCTAGTTGAAAGACTGTTTGAACTTTGAATACTCATTTCATATGGCACACAGGCAGAGATGTACGTATGATAGTTAAACAAGATTTGGTAGTTGTATATGATGTGAGCTCTCTTGCAAAACGAATAAAAAAAATTAGAAGAGATTTTGTGATGGCTGGACGTTTACTCTTCGGTGAGAAAGATAGTATAGTGCATTGGACCTGGCCTGGAAATTGAGCACCTAACCGGTCCAAAATCATATGCTGATCAGGTATATATATGATCCGATGTGATCCGATTCAACTCGATACGACTTTGCCTTGAACGGATGATTTGGTGATCCGGTTTGTTCGATGAATCATGTATTTTTTAGTTTTTTTACCGTTGAACATCACTCATATTAGAAAATTTAATTTATATCTTACACTTGTGTTGTTTATAGATTTACTTATTTTTTTAACCAAACATAGTTACATGTTGAAATTTGAGATGATAAAGTTATTGTCATTTTTAATTTTTTCTTGACTATTTTGTGTGTAGAGTAGATTATGTTTGTTATTGCACGACAATAATATATATTCACTACTACAAATATGTCTTTTTACGACACTGATTCGACGACGGTTGTGACATAACCGTCTTCGTATGCCACGCGGTGGCAATTTTGCAATTATTTAGATGTTTACACTGCCTTTTCGACAAAATGAAGACAGTTTAAACTAGACCGTCGTTGTTTTATTGCCTTCATAGACGGGTTTTTTCAAAAAAACCGTCTTCTTCTCGCAAACACATTTCTCTAAAATGTCATTCATTTTGACTTGCATTTTGTTGTAGGTTATTGTCAGGATGAGGCCACTGCCTCTGAACAAGGACGCTAGAGATCCAACAGTTGAGAAGGTTTCCAATGATTAACAGTAATAGGTAGGGTTGGATTTGATTTATAGATAGATCCCTTGGTATTGTTGTTTCACTGCTTAAGGGTCTCTTTCCAGTTTGTAGGGTTTGTTGGGCTCAAAATCGAAGCGATTTCGATGGTGGAAGAGCGATTCACGGGCGTGGTGTAGTGGTTCAACAATGGCAAGGGCTTCGACTTCATCAACCCCAACGACAGCAATGAGGATCTCTTCGTCCACCAGTTCTCCATCAGATCCGACGACTACCGTGTTGAGTTCGCCATAGCCACTGGTGACAACGACAAGACCAAGGCTGTCGACAGCTCCCCTCTCCAGCCCACGTTGGAGGATCCAACTTCGATATGTTGTAGGGCTGGATGTTTTTGCTTGTGAAGATTGTTATCTTCCTTGCCAAAAGGTGTTAAATCTTCTTTAATTCCATTAATCCTTATTTTATTCTTTATTTTGACCTGGTGTCTTCGTCATTCATGGTCTGTGATGTATTCTTTATGTTTTATCGCTGGATTTAAGCCAAGTCGTTGTAGTTTCTCATTTGTCTTCCTGTGTAAAGTTGAGAAACTCTCCTATATACTTTTTAAAATCAAAACTGATAATTTGTTGCTTGATGTGTACATCACTACCCTAGGCGATGCCATCCTGGAGATTGTCCTCCATGCAAGGTGCTTTCGTTAAAAGGTCATGTCACTGTGGTGCAATGGTCCATGTGTTTGATTGCCTATATTACAACAGCTTGTCTGCAAAGGGTCAAGAGACAGTCCGTTCATGTGGTGGGTCATGTCACAGGTAATTCAGAAAGTAGCAAATTTAAATTTATATTTTTTAAAAATCTGGTTTAGCATTTGAAACTAACTTTAAGTTAAAAATGTATGTTAGGTTTTCGTTCCTCCTTGTTTCTTGTTCTAATAATTGATTATTAAAGTTAGATGATGACTCTATTGGTCACATTGCTCTGCAGAAAGTTGCCAAATTGTACACATCTATGCCCAGAGACATGTCATCCTGGTCAATGCCCAAATGCTGAGAAATGCTGTAAAAAGGTACTACACAATTCAATAGCTATAACTTCATGCCTTGAATTTGAATATAATACAATTAGCGCAAATGGTGTTTTTGTATTACTGTTCTAACTACTGCATTCTAAGCAAATGACTACACTTATTTTTTTATATCCAATTTGACTTCTAAAATATGAAATCATTCTTCAAAGGTCATTGTTCGATGCATATGCAAAACATTGAAAAAGGAGTGGGTTTGTCAAGATGTTCAAGCAGCATATCATGTTGGTGGTTGCCATCCAAGGAATATTCCAAAAATTCAATTTGGAGTTGGACTCATTCCTTGCAATTCTGATTGCAAGAGTAAAGTGCAGGTTGTTGAGTCAGAACTATAGTTATGTAAAACTAGAGTTACAGAGGTAATCATGTTTCGGTCAGAAGTTTCCACATACACTCCAAACCATCTTTTTGTTGCTTTCTTTATTTTCATCATTGCTATAAAGTTGGATTTTACTTGTGGAAATTTAGCTATTGTAAAAGCATCTTTGTGTTTGCATTGTCATTTAAGGTAATGGTGAAAATTTCAGCACCAACTCAACCAAGTTAGAGTTGTATACCAAATCACAAATACGTATAGATATTGATGCTTGGTAAAATGTAGAGTTTGTATTTTACTATTTTAAGATGCTCATTGTTTCTTAACTCGTATTACAAATATGATAGCACTACTTACTCCTTCAAGAGGGGAAAAGAGGATAGTGAAAGAGTGAAATTCTTTGGGTTTTTCTACCACATTTACATTTATTTTGTTGATACAAATTTGCAACACCTATAAATATTATACATTGTGAGAATGTTAGACCCATTTTATACGTTGACAAAAACCCCTACATATGTGCATATATGCATACATAAATCTAAGGTTCTAAAATTAAATTTTCGTCCAATACGATACCTTGAATTTCCTATGAATCTTTAGACCTACATATAAAGACTGAAGAGGTAGAGATTTTGGGTATTGGGAATGTTATTCAAAGGCTAAGTCAAGTGAATGAGTGAGGGCGTGAGGCTTGAAAACCCTTATTGACATTGTCCATGACCATTATAGATTGATTTGAACTAATAGTATCAGTGAATTCTACCACTAGGATAAATCTTTAAATGTGCTATCCATTCTGCTGAAACAATTTCCTTTATCTGAGGGCATGTTCCACGTAGCACTTCAAACTCCAGATAGCCACAATAACTTGGCATAATGAGGACATGGGGATCATTGGTTAAAATTTGAGTGAATGCATATGTTAATAATTAAGGAAAAAAAATATTTTTATTTACTCCATTTATTCTAAATAAGACCAAGGTGATCCCATGTCTAATGCTTTGGCTTCATTCCCCTTGAACCTAAATTGTATCTAAACTCATGAAACAACTAAATGGTTTCATAGTGTGCCCAAAATTGTTGGACTACATGATAATTGTATCTAAACTCATTTGTTGGCCTTATAAGTTAGTGATGAAGTGAAGATATACTCATTTTTTATATCATGACTTATGTGTTTATTCTTCCTTGGTTTATGTATTGAAGGCGTGAAGAATCCTTACCTATATTTAAGAGAAGACTCTTCTATGGCTTGCTGGAATTTGCTGCTAGAGAATTGCAGGTCCAGGTACATATTGTTTCCAATCATTATTGATTTTCCTTATAAACAGTTTAATTTATGCCAGCCATCACAAGATAATGTTGTCCTTTTTGTCTTCTGATGTTTTTCCCCATTGTTCATTTTTGGTTCTTATTGTGTATGCTTATCTAGAAAAAAAATCTCTCCACTTATACGTAAGCACACTTACAAAGCAAGTGTATATCTACAAGAATAAGGACATTGCTACTACCATTATAAAAATCCAGGTTTTTGTCATTTGTTTCTTATTGCAATTCTTAATAGCTCCTCTGTTTTGTTTTACGTTGACAATTATTTTTGTATTTTTCTAGGGGATGGGATCAATTTGAAACAAATGAAATGTTATTCGGTGTAAAAAGCACATTCACTGAGGATTTCTATACAACAAAGCTTGAAAAAGGGCCCAAGACAAGAGAGTTGGAAAAGCAAGCTTTAAGAATAACAAGTCAAATTGAGGGTGGGAAACACAAGATCTTTATCTAGCAGAGGTTGGCGTAGCTTCAATGGTTTTTTCTCCCTTTGTGAATTTCTGTAACTTTTTATTTATTTGTCTATTTGAATTCCTCAAACTGTTTTTCTCAACCAGAAAGAGGCCTTTACCATAACTTTGATATTGATAAAGAAACCAAATTCTCTTCCGTCTATATGGGAACATGTTTTGATTTTCTTCATGGGGCAGGTGCTACATATTAATTCCTACAAGAATAGCATGAATTTTTAATTTTTTTACCATTTATTTAGACTTATTTAGAATTTGACTGGTCTTCTAAGTACATGCACATGCACATGATAAATTAAATCATATCACTTATCAGTTAGAACACGAAACATATTTAAATGATAGCCAAATTAATACACAACACAATAGTCAGAAGAAATTAAACTACACTGCTACCAGCTCGTAGATCATGATCAACATTCAACACTAGCTATTATGACCCTAAAAAAAATCTAGTTATTATGCAAAAAGACTAATTAAGCATAAATTAATATAGGTACACATAGGTAGTTATATATATCATATATACCATGCTGGAGACACGTTTGTGTTTATGATGTATGTAAATTTGACTTCATTTTTTTCACTTTTGTTGGTTTCCTTCACATGGTTCGGCAAATATCTTCTACTATAATGAATGTTTACTCTTCCAAATTTGTAGTAGTATTTTGTTACTACTTTACTCTACCTTCCCCCCCGTGCATTGAATTTAATTTGTTATTTGTTGCATGATGGTCGTTGAATTTATTTTTTACTATGCAAAAAATTCTCGCACATAGCACCATTTAGGCAAGTTTCAATATAATTAGTTGGGGCCTGAAGTCTATGTGGAATGCGAATCCGGGTCAGGTTCTGGGTCTAGTTCATTTGGGGCACCCTTAGGTTTGGTCTTTGATTCTTTGACTTGGTGAACCCATAAGGGATTATTTTAGAGTAAGGAGAGATACCGTAAAGTGCATAGTAACCATGAAGATTTATGGGACTATGCACATTCAATCTTGGAGATAGCCTTCTCAAAGAGTTGAAGAGATTCGAGAGAATGGGAATGTTCTGCATTTGTATGAGCGAGATTGCAGTGTGCAGAGAAGACACCAAAAATAATTGGTTTTTGCTAAACTGTACTTTCTATTTGAAGGATTTTTCATCTCAATGGTTCATTGATTTCTGTTGAGTATAAAAGCCTTTAGCTACCTTTTATTCAAGTTCAGATTGATTTAGAATTTCATTGATATATTTTTCTTTTCCATTTGATATCATCCACTGATTCATATTTCTTTCTGATGGATGAAGGCAATTAACTATTACAATGTTGGGACTGTGGAGTTTATAGTTGATACAGTCTTTGATGAGTTTTACTTCATAGAGATGAATACACGTCTTTAGGTGCTTGTATTATTTTTTACTTTCACTCGGTCACTTATTTCCTAAAATCAAGGCTTACAAAAGTATAACATGGGGGAATGTTAATACAAGTTGAGCATCCTGTCATAGAAATGATTGTTGGTCAGGATCTTGTTGAATGGCAAATCCTTGGGGCCAATGGAGAAGCTCTTCCATTGAGTCAATCACAAGTACCCTTATCAGGTGATGCTACTTTTCCTATCTTTAATTTCTTCTTACGCCTTAATTTTTCATTTACGTGTGGGTGAGGTTGAGGGTGAGTTTGGGGTTTTCTCTGCTTAGTTCCATATTAAACTTAATGATTTTTTTATGAATTAAAGTTGGCCTAAAAACCATTTTTTTGTGATTTTTATCCATTTTAAAAAAAGAAAAAAAATACATGCAAAGACGGTTTTTCCTAACCTAAAAACCATCTTTGAATGTATTTTTTTGTTTCTTTTTATTTTTTTTAAATAGATACAAAGACGGTTATTAAGAAAAATCGTCTTTGTATGTATTTTTTAAAAAGAAACAAAGACGGTCATTAACAAAAAACCGTCTTCGTATGTTCACATACAATGACGGTTTTTCTTTAATAACCGTCTTTATAGGTGTTTAATAAAAAAAATGAAAAAAAAATTAAATACAAACAAAGACAATTTTTAAGGAAAAACTGTCTTCGTATGTTGACATACGATGACGATTTTTCCTTAATAACCGTCTTAGTAGGTGTTTAATTAAAAAATTAAATTTAAATACAAACAAAGACGATTTTTAAGGAAAAATCGTCTTCGTATGTTGACATATGATGACGGTTTTTCCTTAATAACCGTCTTCATTTGTGTAAATTAAAAAAAATACAAACGAAGACGGTTTTTTAGAATCGTCGTCGAAAGTAGCCCATTTTCAATGACACATGCAACAACGACAGTTCAACAACCGTTGTCATATGGTTTAAATAACCGTCGTCGTAGGCCTCTTGTGTAGTAGTGATTTCAGATTCTAATTTAAGGTTATTTATACTGAATTTTAAAAAAATATATTACGTACTCAAAATTTTAAATAAGTTCATAATCATACTTCTAAATATATAAAATTTTATAAAATTTAAATCTTAAATGTACATGTTATAAGATTATTTAATTTTTTAATATAAATCGGATTATGCGAATGAATTGATGAGTCAATGATTCAAGTCATAATCCAATAATCCAATATCTCAACCTAGTCAATAAATGATCTGTATGACTATAACATTAGTATATTGTGCGGACCCTGGATGTTGGTCCTAGAAGGTTGTTCTGGTATGTGCTTGAATGGTTGGTGCATGTATGACATTGTCATACCCTGCAAATTGGGTTATAAAAAAACTACTTAACACACTAAAATGAGAGCTACATTCTGCACCTCCTAGTTGCTCTTCACACCTTTATTTCCGCATTCAAATTACTCTCGACTAAAAAGAACATGTATCTCTCGACTAAAATTTTGTTCCTTCTGCTAGGTTGTACCAAACTAAGGCTGGAAATGAGGGAATCTGAACCTAGTTTGACTCAGATTCAATAAGAATTGATTTAACTTAAAATTTGACTCAAATTTAATATGAAATATTTTTTCAATTCATATTTGACTAGATTCAAACTTATGAATGATTTGATTTAATTCATTAACTCAAATTGATTTAAATTGTAATAATTTTATATTTATTAATTTCATATAAAAATTGAAATCACATAAAATTAGTTAAAGAAATAAATTATATGAATTTATTAATTATATATATGATAATATATATATATATATATATATATATATATATATCAAATTGGTTCATGAACTAATTAAGTTGAATTATACATTACTTAAGTTTAACTCATTTTATTTAATAGGTTTAGTTTTTAACTCAAGTTCAGCTCATTGGGTTAGTAATTCAAGTTTAACGAATCAATTATTTAATATGGTCAAGTTGACGTAGCTAGTAATAGAGCAAACAAAATGGACCAGGCCTGTCGGGCTAGCCCGTAGGCCCACATGGTGAGGTCAAGTTGGACTAAAAAATGTTAATCCAAATTGAATCGATCCAATCTAATGGGCCAGGCTGGACTCAAGGAACATATGCCTGAATTCAACTGGACTTATTTTGGGACAATATTTTTTAATTTTATTTTTTTTATTTTGAACTTGTATAAATTTAGTCTAAAAAAAGCAAAATGGACAAATATATGGATCAGCCTAAAGGGCCACCGGACCTAGCAATGCTTCAAAAAATAAGGCCCATATAGAAAATGGATTGGCTCGACCTAGCTCATTTTTCACACTTGGCCCTACGATTCCACTCCTAATCCCTTAACATGCTAAACCGAGTGATTTGAATAAAAGCAAAGGTTAACAACAAGGCTAGTTAACACCATTTCATTCCTATATATGAGTTAATTAGAAGTCTCTTTAAATTCTTAGTGCAAAAATATTTTCCAATGACATTAACACTATAATAGACATGCACGTGATTGATCAAACCATAAACATGAAAATAAGCATAAAAAGAGAACAATAACATTGAATTAACATTAAATAGATAATAAGAGTAATTGCATTACAATTTTTTTAACACACCTAACCCCAGCTATAGATAAATTAGATAAATTAACTTCTAATTGACATGAGCATCATCAACACAAAACTAGAATAATAATGGAGGTACAACCATCACACAAAATCCTAGGGCAATATATTTCTAATCCCAAGAGAATGTTCCTTAAATGTGGGTACAAAATCTCTATTTTGTCCCTTCTCCATAAAACACCGCTTATTGGGTGAGCTTAGTCAATGGACGAGTTCTTAAGAATTTTAAAAGTCTTCACTCAGAGGAATTTGCTCCTTCGGCGAGCTACACTCATTGGGCGAGTTAGGTGATTTGGTATGGCTTCTAACTTCCTTTCCTGAGCTATCGCATGTTCTCTCTTTATGAGCACTCTTGTTGGACGAGCCTGATTAGTAACGTGATAAAACCTTTCAAATTAATTTCTAGTAATGTAATAAATACATTTTGGCAAATTAGATTCTAAGATGGGTATTTTTATGTATAAAACAAAATACAAATATGTGGAGGAAAAAAACCAAAAGGGATGTAAAGAATCCCCTTTTTAATTACATATGTAATTAACAACGTTAACTATTTCCAGGCTATGAAATAGGCTTAAATCAAGATTTATTTAAATTATTTTATTTAGATAATCAATTACAAAATCTTCAAAATAAGAGAAAGGTAGTTTCTAACAAATTATACAGGTTCAAATTAAGGATAATGTAATTATTTAACTTTTAATTAGCCTAAATAGTAATTAAATTGTCATCTGTCATTACACAATAATATAATTTTTCTTAGTATAATCCTTATAATTTAAAATATTTACCGTGTATAATATTATTTTTTCGGTTACTAGTTAAACTAAATCACTAATTTTGTCTATTTAACAATGCAATTTAAAAATAAATGATATTACTAATAACATATAATCTTTTTTTGACACATTTTATTTTTTTAAAATATTAAAAAACAAATATATAAAATTATAGCATGATTTAAATTTAAAAATATGGACATCTTATTATTTTTATTTAATGTTGATAATTTTAGATGGAGGACCCCAAATAACTTTCTCATTAAATTTCGAAGTTTATTGAAAAAGAAGTAGGACAACTTTAATTGAGCCGACTCCGTGAAATAGTCAAGTCTTCATCAGTTTTCACTTCTCAGGTTTGCCTCATGCACTCTTCTTCCTTCACCATAGTGTTCTTCATAGGACAACATCATCATTATTAATTCATCAATAATATATGGTACCGTAATGAACCCAAACACTACACAAAATTAAAAAACTAATTAACCCAAACACGTGTGTCGTCCTTCAAATTTCCACGTAATTTTCTAAACGCATAAACCTTACTTGTTTAATGTTGTACATCCCAAAGGGTTTAAATCCCGTTGTCAAGTCAATTTAACTTTTTATTTTCCACATCTAATTTTGTCACATGCAAAGTATAAATTACGATTTCCAAAGAATCTTGAAGAGAGATCGCTACAGTACAACCACAAAAATTAAATGATGCTAATATGTTCTCCGCTACAATAAAAGAATATATATCCTCACGTAAAAGAACTTGTAGCTAAAAAGAAAATTACATATTTAATTGTTAGAGATTTCACGTTATGTGCAAGTAAGAGAGATAAATATTGTATATAGTTTTATTTTTATAAAAAAATTATTTCCAGATTCTAATTATGACCAATAAATCACTAAAACACAATTTTACTGTTATATCTTGACTCATCCTAAAAAAGAACTTGTAGCTATCATGGAATATTAGCACGTCAAGAGAAGTATGTTTGAAACGTTATGTTTTGTATATTCTTTTAAATATATATTATTATTAATTAAAACTTATTATAGTTCTGAAATTTACGTAAATATTATTAAATGTTAACTTATAGTTTACAATTTTATCAAATGTTAAATTAAAATAAAAGATATATTTGAAAGAGGTATATAATATACTACTATCTTTTATGTTTTTTGCGTGTACATGGTTTAGGATATCCCTTGTGGCTCGTATTTTTGGAAGAAGAAAACGGAAAGTTTGGCAATGAACATTATATGTGGCTATAAAAATAAAGAACAAAAATTGATATTGAAAATTTATACTTGTTCTTATACTACTAGTGAATTGTTGGTCCGAATAGTCCTGGATTGGATTCTCTTAAATAAGATTTGGGATTTGAGTTTTGTGGATGAAAAAAATCTGATTAAAAAGAAATATTCTATTTAAAGTTATTAGTCAAATTTTCTGACAGAAATTAATTATCAATAAAATTGATAAATACTCTATACTAATATCATGCTAAAAAATAGTTGTTCTTATACTAGGAAAATTGGATTATTCCGAAGCAGCACGTTGAGAAAACAGTACTTACTCACCCAGGAAAGTGCGCGTTAGTTTCTAATAATTGTTTAATTAGTTGCGTATTGTGCAGTGTCTAGACAAAAAGAGAAGAGTGATTTGAGCTTTGATCAAGAACTGGATAGTTCAGGAAAGTGACTCTTATGGGAATAGGGGAAAGTATATAGTCATGGAGCTTATTTTTGGTCATAATAACTCTATTGCATAAAATGCTATTATTACGCAACGCTTGTTTCCTGGATCTTTCATGCACAAATAAAAACGCGATAGTTTCCACCAAAAAAAAGTGATAGGACAAGAGAGCTTATATATATGTATATAAAAAGATAAATGAAACTAACTAATTGAATAATCAAATATATAGATTGATAGAGAAATGTCATTATTCTCTGTGTTGAATATTCTAACTAGTTAGGAAACTACACAACCAAGACCATCTCTAATGCTCTTTCTTAACTTTTACTATCAAGATATTGGTTCATCAGTTCGTTCTAGAATTGTAGTTAGGAACATAGGATAACGAACCGTTCTATATATATTGCTTAGGGAAGAAAAAAGTGTAATAGAACCCCGCTATATGTTTCAAATTATTATTATTATATATTTACAAATACTTGTAATATATAAATTATTTACATATTATCAAATATAATTTATTCATATGACACTCGAAATAATTTAACAGAAAATAATATTAATGTAATTTAATTTTTGATAAACTATTTCGAGTGACAAATGAATAAACT
Organism: Glycine tomentella; assembly: GCA_007407185.1. Lineage (NCBI taxonomy): Eukaryota > Viridiplantae > Streptophyta > Magnoliopsida > Fabales > Fabaceae > Glycine > Glycine tomentella. Next base: position 326,480 of record PYAF01002836.1, on the reverse strand, counting down.
ATATTTGATAATATGTGAACACTTTATATATTACAAGTATTTGTAAATATATAATAATTATAATAATAATAATAATAATAATAATAATAATAATAATAATATGGAAAAAAAAGTATTTCAAATTTTATTTGACCATCCAAAATCAAAATAAGAAACCATTAAGATATTTATTTTATTTATTTAATTACATTAACATTATTTTTATATATTATTAGTCAAGAATTATTAATTTTTTAAATTATCAAAATTTTTATATTACTTTATTGTTATGCATTTTATGTGCGTATCACTTGAGTTTCACAATATATTGTAGTGTTATGTATATTAAACGTATATAATGCATAATACTTTCTTTTTCAAATGACTTTTGTTAAGACTAACTAAAATAGACGAAAATTTACATATTTTTATTGTAGAAGATTTAACATATTAATAAGTTTCTTAGATTGTTATTAAAAAAATTTAACGTAATTTTATTTAAATATGAAAAAAATATAAATTTTAGTAAAATGATATTTTAGTAAAAATCGTAAAAATCAAACCGAACCAAACTTCAAAATATTGATTTGGTTTGGATTTTATTTTAAATGAAAATCAAATCACGTATATTTTTTAAGTTTCGTTCGGGTGAGTTCTCCATAAAAATCGAACTAAACTGAGTCACAAACACCCATAATACATGGAAAATAATGTTAATATATTTAACTAAAGCAAGTGTGTTAGCGGTTTATTATTTTGTCTATAAATAAAGGGTCATGAGTTCAATTCTTATTAAGATATTTTTTATTTTTCACTTAGGACCAAATTTACTTAATTTTAAAAATAAGAGGACTAAATATTTTGATTTAGAATTAGAGGGACCAAAATCGTGAATTTAAAATTATAGGGGAATAGAAATTATGATTGAGCCTAATTATAATTGAATTAGAAGCTACTGAAGAACTAACAATTTTTATATGTTTTAAACAATCTAAATAAATAATTACCTATATTATTTTTATAAGATACATTAAATTTTTAACTAATAAGTTAGATGAAAAATAATAAATTAAAATTAGAATTATTTGTTTTGAAATTATTCAGATTTTAAATTAAAAATTTACAAATAATTTCCCCCTGACATTACTGATAAGAAAATATATTTTAATATATTTATAACATTATTTGTAATTGATTGTCAAAGAAATTATTTGCCCAGTGACAAATTTTAATTT
>PYAF01002836.1:294467-325166 GCA_007407185.1 Glycine tomentella | reverse complement strand
AATGAAAGAAAGTGGAAGAAAAAAAAATAAATTTGTGTCGTTTTTTAGAGAAAAAAAATGAGGAAAAATGATATGTAAATAATGTTCATACCTTCTAATTTTAACGATGCTTCTCTTTCTTTTTGAGAAAAAAAAGTATAGAAAGACTGTTAATTAAAAAAAGAGTTTAATGTGTATACCACGAGTGTAAAATATTACGTCATCATTTAATCATAATTTATTATATATATGATAAGATGATTAACTTTTATACTAATTATTTTAAAAATTATAACAAAAATGATTTATGATCGGATGTTTTACACCGTCAATGTAGGGAAACGAGAATTAACAACATACAACTTCCAATTTCAAAATTTATATAGAAGTTGAAAAAAAAGATTTTTAAATAAAAAATATTAGAAACGTATTACAAAAATAATCAAATCATCATTATAATCTGAACAAAACAATTTGTTGCAGGCTAACCTATTTTATTTTAATTTTTTAATGGATTATCTAATTAAAAGCTTTTAAGTTGTTGTAGTTTCTATTACTGCAAAATAAAATATTAATTTTTCTATAGATTACCCATCAAAGATATTTTGTTTTAAATTATTGTAATTATTTTAATTAATGCTATTTTTTAATAAGATACATATTATTATCAATTAATGATCATTCAATTATTTTAATAAAATCAACAATATTATATATATTATTTAAATATTTCTTTATTAAATTTCTTAAAAATATATTTTTAAGTTTATTAATTTATTTTCTCTAGAAACAAGTTTATTATTTTAATATTAAATATTTTTATTTGACAAATGGAATAAAAACAAGAGAAAAAATTAGTCACAAATATTTCAGTGATTATATTGGTGAATAGTGGGCACTAACAACATTAATTGAAGCTAAAATTTAAATATATATGGTGTAAGGACAATTTTTTGTGGGGCTCCAAGATCCGATAATTTGTTATTGCTCAGACCCTCACAAGTATATAAAGTTCAGCGTGTAAAAATGTCTCATCACTTGTTCAGTTTACAACATATCTCCATATTGAGAATTGCAGAGTCTAACTAGGAAAAAAAAATGCCTTATCAACTGTCATCTGGTGTGTGCACACCCCATGCAATTTCAGTTCAACCTAATATAAATCACAGCAGGTGCCTATTTATTACATTACCAAGGTCATTATAATAGACATCTTTGTACTAATATTTGCATTGCTTGATTAAATTATGCATCTACTTATTCACATACTTTCCAATTTGTAGTTCCAAGTCTGACAGAGTAAGGAAAATTGGTGAGTTATGGGCAGTACATGCAGCAATTTTATGGAGTTTCTTCAATGTTGCACCACATGACTTTTAAAAGTCTTAGCATGCCTTTAAGAAACTATCTAACAATTTTATTTGCGTTTTGGAATTCTATTAATACCATGTTGCTTTCTTCAAACTGACATTCTATTCCAATATAGATTATCTCACAAAAGTCCCTCGGAGTGTCAACATGGAGAGCCTGCAGAATGATTATTTGTTTCATGAGGTCAGTGAGTTCTGATTTTTTTTTCCTGGCTCATAAAAAGCTTTTGTTAGTGTTTGATATATTCTGGCTTCATTTAAAATAGTGTGATTTTTTTCCTGGCTCATGACCAAAGAAAGGGCTTAGTTTAAAACTACCTCAATAAACTTTAATCGAATTGAAACTTTATTCTATTGTGAAGTTTATTATAAAAAAACTGAAAAGTTTATAAGCCATTTCTATAGTTCAGAATCTCGGATAAGCTGTCCCTAACACCCCAATTGTCTCAACGCTTCTTTTTTTTTTTTTTTTTTTGTACAATTGTCTCATTGATTTGATATTACCTTTTCTCAAGTTTCATTCATTATTTGACTCATGCTTCAATAAATTTTTCAATAAATCCTTATAGGAGAAGAAGATAAGAAGAAATAATGAACATAGAGATCTTTTACCCATTAATTTATAAGCTAATGTTATTTATGAATAAATTTATTTTTTTATTTTTTTCTAAAAGTATTTATAGAAAAGTTTATTCGAATAGGCCTAAAATAAATTGAGTTTTTCCACTAAGTTAAATAATGCCCTCAACTTTAAGAAAATTTAAATAAGAAAGCTTCCATATTAGTTGAATTTAGCTTATGTGAAAAGTTCTATTTATTTTAGTTGTTAGCTACCATTAAGTTTTGGATTATATTCTCCTTTATTGTCTTATAATTAACCTTATTGTATCTTAACCAGATATTCATGCGAGAGTCTGAATATGCTCAGAGGAATCCACATGAAAGATTGATAAGACTTGGAATTGGTGATACTACAGAGCCAATACCAGACATCATAACTTCAGCCATGGCTAAGGTAATAGGCTAATAGCTACACTAAAGTTGTCAATAAATTTCTTCTTTGCATTCAGATAATTTCCACTTAATAAGGGGAATATGGAAAGAGATTGGCACGTTGGCATGATTTTTTAATATTAGTTTGTTTAAGTGATTGATGATTTTTATAAACAAAATATTAATATAGGTCTCTTTTAAAATAATTTATTAGTAAGAGTATGTTTTATTTAGTGACCAGTCAAAATTATATGTATGACTAATAAGTCTAATAAAAAAAATTAATCGATTAATAATCAAAATAAATTCATACCGATAAATTATTTTAAAAGACTCATATTAATATTTTGTTTATAAAAATGATTAAGAAGTAGTCAATCATTTTACTTTGTTTTTCTGGATTTGATGTATCAATAACCATCTTATAAACACTTTTGGACTTCTAAATCATTAGTAGCATAATTCTACTTTTCAAGAAGTCCAACTTCAGAACTGATATGTTACGTCTTCTATTTTCTACATCAATTTTTACCATTTGACTCTTGACATGTAATTTAGCTTTCAAAAGGAATTGCCCCATTTCAAGGGAAGCTTTCCCTTTCGTGTTGCTAGTTGCTAAGTCTTGTTAATTTAGCACGCGTTTGGATCCGCATCTATAATTCACCTTTTACATCAAATTTCCTAAAACATGAAGAAGTAATAGTAATTAATAGCTTTAATTTTAACATATTTCTCACTTTCTAAAACGTGCACTTATGCAATCAAACACACGGTTAATTTATGTGTGAATGTATAGAGTCACTTATTTTAACTAATTCAAAAAGTTTGACAGTAAAATAAATAAAATTTGATTACAATGTAATAAAAAAAACTAATGTACCATAATATACTAGAAGACTTCTCATTATAGAAAGGATATATAATCTTATCTTTGCATTCAAAGAGGATTAACTACACTATAATAATAAAAAAAAAAAATTACACTGCAATGAACAATTTGAGCCATTTAGGGGGAGAAATGTTCAAGTGGGGTCAAGTTGTTATCCAGTGAATCAAAGAGGGGAAAAAATGAAATAACAAAGTATATACTATATTGTTTTGCAGCAAGCATTGGCTCTGTCAACAGCTGAAGGCTACAAGGGTTATGGACCTGAGCAAGGCAACAGGGTAAATTGTAGCTTGAATAAATTATTCTCATTATTGTCCTTTTGCTTTCGGAATTCTTGTTCACAAAACTTCATGGACATTTACAGGAGCTAAAGAGGGCAATAGCAGAAACATTTTACCAAGATATGCAAGTGAAAGAAAATGAGATTTTTGTATCTGATGGTGCACAGTGTGATATTTCTCGCGTTCAGGTAAGGGACGTAGTTTTATATACATAGACATTCTGTTACCAATTTAGGGCCTGGCTTACAACATTGAAAAGAAATTGAAGGACCATTTTTGTTTATATTTTAGCAATTATAATATAAATAATCACTAATTTCTGCTATACTTACTTGTAGATGCTTCTGGACTCTAGTTTGTCAATAGCTGTGCAGGATCCAACTTTTCCGGTAACTACTTTTAAGATTATATTTGATCTGTATTGAACGTTGATCCGAAAATAAGCAGTTTTAAGAAATATGACTCATTCTAATGCCTAACCCTCTCAGTGACTCAAGTTTAAACTTAATTGACTAATAGAACAAAAAATCTAGAAGTAGTATTAAGTGTTAACAATGGAAATGGATCTTACAAAAATGTTAAGAAATACCTTTAGTTGTAGACAACATATCAAGTTATCAACCATGATTAGAACTTTTCATTCATCATGAGTCAATGATTAGAAAGCTCATCTTGTCCTACTCTATCACACTGCATGCAAATTCTTCAATTAAAAATCTATAACAAATTCTGATCTCATATTATCGTGCTTTAGCTTTTGTGCCCTGTGCGATACAAACCTTGGAAATTCATCCTTCTTATCAAAATAGGTCTATATCCCTTTTGGCGTGTATTTAAATTATCCATATAAATGCACACGACCCATCATGCGGTCAGAATTGGATCGGTTCAGTTATTTTGAACAGGCCTAATCATGCCGATGCCACAGACGTCACATTGAAAATGGTTCTCATTTTTAAGTGTGTAACAACTATAAATCTGAATCATATAATTATATAAATAATCAAAATTAAAATTAAAACTAATGGTCACATCAACTAACTATATAATAAAATTTGTATTTTATCTTTTACTCTTTCATTATTCAAATATGGTCTAATAGTCTTCATTTATTATTTTTATTTATCACGATAACCAAAAATTCTTACATATATGATACGCTTTTTATGTTTATAATCATTTAATTTAATATCATCAATTAAGTAAGAAGTATTCTTAATGAATGTGCTGATGAATCATGACAGGGATACATTGACTCCAGTGTGATTGTTGGTAGGGCTGGAGGGTTCCAAGCAGGGAGTGGAAAGTACAAAAACATTGTGTACATGAAGTGTGGACCTGAGAATAATTTCTTTCCAAACCTATCTATTACTCCAAGGAGTGATTTGATTTTCTTTTGTTCTCCAAACAATCCAACTGGTAGTGCTGCATCAAAGCAGCAACTTGAGCAACTTGTCAACTTTGCAAAAGCAAATGGATCTATCATCATTTATGACGCTGCTTATGCTGCTTACATATCAGATGAAAGCCCCAGATCAATTTTTGAAATTCCTGGAGCCAAAGAGGTGGCGATAGTCTTAAATTACCTTCATAGTTATTGGTCAATGATCACTGTGCTTTGAGCTAAATTTAGCATTGATTTAATTAAGCCTACTCAAAACGGTTATTATTATTATTATTATATCTTTTTAGAATTTACTCATTTTACTAAATTGTCTATTTCAATTGGTTGAGCAGTTGATTCAGTTGTTATAAATTTCTGATATTTGTCTCAATTTCTATGCATAAAAAACTATTCATTTTATTTTAAAATGGTTTTTATAATTATAATTTTCTTTTAAAAAACTAGTCAAAAAAATTACAAGTTCAATTCTGAAAGATATATTAAAAATTAAAAAGAAAAAATGTTTTATGAGAAAAATGGTTTGAAAGATGAATCCTTTATATTACTAAATATGACATGTGGGTTTTGTGTGTATATGAGTGTAGGTGGCAATTGAAATTTCATCATTTTCAAAATTTGCTGGTTTTACTGGTGTTCGGCTTGGTTGGACAGTTGTTCCTGAAGAGTTGTTGTATGCTAATGGTCATCCTATCATAAAGGATTATGATCGCATTGTTTGCACCTGCTTCAATGGTGCATCTAATATTGTTCAAGCTGGTGGACTTGCATGCCTTTCTCCACAAGGATTAAAGGTTTATCACAAGCTTCTTTCTTGTCAAGTTTTTTTTTTTTTTCTCTTCCTGCATTTTCTCTAAAAAATATTTATATTTGAGGAAATTAATTTTTTTTTTTTCTAATCATGGTATTAGTACAAAGTAGCTCTCATCAAAAGCGGTGACTAATATTTAGTTGAAGACCATGAATACACAAAGTCAAATAAAATTTAAATTTAAACCCTAAATCACTTGATTAAAGAACACAAGATAGTACTATGACAATCATTATTGGTATTTGAGGAAATTAGTTAAGTTGTCTATATTCTATTTGCTTTAGTAGGGAGAGAAAAACCGTTGACTATAAGTTCTTTTCAAATGGTTCTCATGCTATGTTTTTCAAATGGAGCTTTGTTTGTTTTCGCTCCATTTTCTTATAGAAGTAATTGCTTATCAGTGACTATGGATTGAATTAAGTAGAAATAATTTTAAAACCTTAAACATAATTAAGATTATAATCAAATAAATTTTAATAACAAGTTCAGAGATTTGTCAAGTTGATACTATAAACTAACCTTTAGGAGCATTACTAGATGCGTTTCCAACTGTTTTATTAAACGAAGTGAAGAATAAAATAATTAATAAGATAAAAAGAGATAAATAGAAATAATTATAAAAAATATGAGAAAGGATAATATAACTCTTTATCCAAACACTAATTTTCTTCGTCAATTTTGTTGTCGTAGACATGGAAAATAGACTTGGTCATGAAACTTATTTTTGTCCTTTTATGCGTTTTCAGGCACTGAAAACAACCATGCGCTACTACATGGAAAATGCGAAAATACTTGTTGACACTTTTGAGTCATTGGATCTAAGGGTATATGGTGGAAAAAATGGGCCATATGTGTGGGTGCATTTTCCAGGGTTGAGTTCATGGGAAGTGTTCAACAAAATTCTTGAGAGAGCAGCCATAGTCACTGTCCCTGGTATAGGATTTGGTCCTGGCGGCGAAGGGTATATTAGAGTCAGTGCATTTGGTCACAGAGACTCTATATTGGAAGCTTCAAGGAGATTGAGAAACCTACTATAATAAAAAATACGTTTGTGTCCAATGTTGACCATTATTCGCTTTAGGTTATTAAAAATATTTAAAATGTCATGCTTTGATTATCAAAATAATTTGTAGTTCAATTGTCATAGTTAATTGTCATTTAATTTATTTAATAAGAAAAAGTAACTTTTTCGTTATAATGTAAAATATTTTTATATTTTCATTTAATTATAAATTATCATATATGGTAAATTTATTAATTTTTATAGTAGTTATCTTAAAAATCATATAAATAATAATATGATATTGAATGATAATTTAAAATTATTTTTAATATAATTACATAATTATTAAAGTCTATATAAACATATAAAAGATTATTTAGAAATGTTATATAGAGTGTTGTTACGTTAGTATTTTAAAATTACAGAAGTGTACTTCAGCACCGGTTTAGAAAGTTGGAATATTCGTTGGAGTAATTGGAATCTTTGGATGAAGTCTTTATGACAAGTCTAATTGTAGTTACTTATAAAATTTCAAGTTTTCAACACCTGGCCCTCAAATCAATAGTTGTTAGTGGTGATAGATTAAATTCAGAATAAATGTCTACATCTTTTCTTTTGTGTTTGTCTTATATCATTAATTCTCCATTGTTTGGAGTAGTGTCATATGCTTGAATGCATTAGTATGCGTGTTCGAGTTCGCATGATTCTCTCACATTTAACCATTTCTCATTTTCAAAATGTTGCCACAAATACTATTACAAAATGGTCAATCTTCGGTCAACAATGATCAACACTATAAAAATGAATTTTAAACCTTATTATCTTGCCGCCTCAGTAGTGACCACTGTGAACACTTATTATTCCGAGTTTTAAAAGAAAATAAATGGTTATTATATCACACATTATCATGCTGCACATGTTCTTTACGGAAGTCCATGCCACTAATTAAATACTCCCTCAATTTCAAAATATAAGTCATTTAAAAAAAATATTTCTAAATATAAGTCGTTTTATAAAATTAAATTATATTAAATATTTTTTCAAAATTATCCTCAATAATTACTTCATGCATTAATTACAATGTTTTTTTAATTCTTGTGAACTTTTTTCCCTAATTACTAATATTTACTCATATATTTATATTATTGATTAATTCCCAAAATCACTTATTTTTTCACAAGTAACACCGAATACAATGAATAGTTTTTAATTAATTAGATGAACTGAAAAAATCTTAATCCATCAAATTTGTATAGGAATTTATTTTTATTAATGAGAAATTTGTGTACTGAGATAAATAAGTTGAAGTACTATTTAATTAAAGATAAAAAAATATATTGAAAAATCACTGATATTTTTTTATAAAATTTAATAAGTTCATTATTTTTCTTAATAAAAGTACAATAACTTTAAAGAACTTATATTTTAGAACGAGAGAGAATTACTTGGTCACCAAGTTTAACTACCAAACAAAAACATATATACATATATAGCTATTAACAGTGATGGAAAAATAGTCAAACTCAAGATACATGTTTAATTTCATTAATTAATTTATTGTGCTCTTTGCTTGCATGCCAAGCCAATCCAATACTCACATGACTATATATTAATCAAATCCACCCTATTAGTCAAATATCCTACACTCAATATTTTGTCTGACAGAAGATGGCAGCTGGTGTTGAACTTGCTGAAGCATATGTGCTGCGAAAGCAGCACAAGGAGAAAATGAAGGAAACAGAAAAGGGAATAAGAACCAAAAAGGACACGATTGGTGCCAAGGCCAATACACCAAGTGGATGCTTCTCTTGGTTTGTCAAAAGGCTCAGAAGACATACACGAATTAGAGACGACAATGGGAAAAAGTTTATTAAGGTTTCAGCAAATTCATGAAAATCTTGTTTTGCTGATATATGGTAACATAATCTGGTTGTAATATACAGAATGTTGTGTGTTTTGATGTTTTCGTTGTTAAACTTCACTAGATGGGTGATCATTACCTATAAAGATGCTGAAGTTTCATAAATTTTTGATGAAAAGTATTGTACTTTCCTTTATAATAAACTAGTAACTAGTAAGTGTTCTGTGTATTATTAAAGTTAGAAATGAGTAAAGTTAAGTGTGTGTTCTGTATCTGTCCTGTATCTATACACCCCTCATATTCTTGTACAATAAAAATTATTTAGTTTCAATATGTATATTCATTTTTAATTTGGTTCTCACCATTAATATCACTCTTATAACATTCATTTCTTTTACAAAATCATATTAAAAATATGTATTTGAAATATGAATCAACAATAATTAATACTATATTATTCTCATATATATTATGCGTATCTTGAATTTAATCATTATAACAACAAGTAAGGAAGGAAATATTAAATATATTTAAATATAAAAATATTAAAAGTAATTTAAAAATAAAAAAAAATGTTTTTTATACATACATATATATATATATATATATATTAATTTAATATTTTACTTGTTGTTAGGAAGTGAGAAAAATATTATTTCATTTTTGATAAAATTTAATGTGTGCAAATTTAATAATATTTAGTTCAATAAAATAATAAACGAATTATAATATACATTAAAAAAAATCCATTTCGCAAAAGATAAAATTCCTTGTAACAAAAAAGAAACATGAGATACCAACTTCATCATCTATATTATAATTGGAGTCCATGAATATCATCTGATTATTGTATATTAACAATTAATTTTCCAATTATGCATACATTTTCCATGTGAAGTTATGATTAAATTAATTTAAATATATGCATTGATTTTAGTTAAATTAAAAAAAAAAAAAAACACCATTACTTCTTTCAAAGTTCTTTTAATTGAACTTTAAAATTTTGTTTTTCATTAAAGAAAAATATATATATTTTTAGAATTTTTTATAGAATTGTACTTAACTACTTCTTTTAAAGAGAAAAGAAAATGAAAATAAACTGAAAGAAAATACTATCACAGTAAGATAAGGGAACATATTTTAAAAAATAATTACTCTAAATAGTAAATAGACTAAAATTATCTATTATTAGATAATATTAACATTTTTATATTCTAAATTTGAAATGATATCTTCATCTGCTTGGCCGCTTACAGGTGAGTCGGTGCTCGCGTGCTGCTCACTTTCTACTTTGGCATGGCAACGGGAGCGGTTTTTGCTTATACCGCCCCCACCCTTGCCTCTAAAACCCCACCCCCACCCCGTCCCCGAAAATCGCAGGGTTAGAAATTTGCCCCTCACCCCCGTCCCCAACGGGGATCGATTTTCCCCGCCCCCGCTCCCGTCCATCTTACTTTCTCTAGTTTGTTTCTTCTATTTTGTCTATGTTGGCATGGATTCATCATAGGAAAATACGTAACTACTAAAAATACTGCATTCATCCCGAACCAACAAAATAATATATATATATATATATAATCAAATATAAGTATTTTCTGTTATGTATAATTTTAAAATTAATATGTAATAATTAATTTGTTATATAATAAGTTATGTTTTCAATGACACGCGCAACAACGACGATTTTACAACCGTCATCGTATGGGGTTTAGAACCGTCGTTGAAAGTCTCGCCTGTAGTAGTGTATTATAAAGTATTTTTGCCGAAACATCATCTAGAAGTGTTGGTCTTTTATCTCCACTAGAAAGGTATTCATATTCTCCTCAAAGGGTATAACCTACTCTAGAACCCAAAATTATCACAATTGAAATGCTTAATTAGCTTCACTTTGTGAAGGTATATTTTGAAATTATTCTATTATCAATTTTATAGATTTTTATAATACATGGTTTGCTAATTTTATTGAACTATTAGTCTGTCACAATTCTCATATAGGTTGTTCTAAAGGAGAATGTCTTACTACCTCCAATTTCTCTTCAATGGTCAAGTTTTCACCCTCCAAATACTAATTTATGGGAAACAAAATGACTCCGACAATCTTATTTTCTGTTTCATTGGTTTTTGCTAATTGGAATATTGTACATTTTTTTAAGAGAATTAGAATATTGTACATAATGGTAATATTGTTAATTTAGTTTGTGTATGTCCACAAAATCATATGTTAACTGACCCAATATTTTTTATTGGAGTATATTATCTTTTATTATTCTTTTTTAATTGTGGATTGTAGTTTTTTTTTTTTTATTTGTAGCTATTGTGAATGTCACCATTCTCATATAGCTTGTTCTAAAGGACAATGTTTTGCTACCTCCAATTGCTTTTCAATGACCAAGTTTTCACCATTATTCAAATGTTAATTCAAGGGAAACAAAATATGACTCTGACAATCTTATTTTCTGGTTTATTGGTTTTTGCCAATTAGAATATTGTACTTAATGGTAATATTGTTAATTTACTATGTGTCCACAAAAGCATATATTATCTTGTATTCTTCTTTTTTTTTTTTAATTATGGATTGCAGTTTTTTATTATTATTTGTAGGGATTGTGGATATTTTTAAAATTGAATGTCATTGAAACTAGTATTTACATTTAGATTCTCGAGAATTACTTACTTGGCATGGGATATGGACTAGTTTATTTAAACTTATTTGTTAAAAAATATTTTAATAAAATAAATCATTTTTTATTTTTTTTAGTGTGATTGTCTAAGCTAAACCTGTTTAGAAAAAATAGATTTTTTTAGTTATTTTGATAAATAAATCCTATATGCATATTAATTAAGAGTATTTATTTCATAAAAAAATTAAAGGAAAAATGAGACTGATATATTAATAAAAGGTGTCACGAAGTATAGCCCCTAAAAAGAATACATTAGTATGAAAACATAAAAAAACATAACGAAAAAAAAAAACAAAAACGCAATTAGCCTAAAATAACAAATAGCTACAAACACCAATTGGCAAAGGAACAAGCCAAAGTCCCATGACCTATATATAGAAGTCATGAAAAAAACAAGGTCTGAATCTGCTACAAAACCACCTGTGCATCTACTACCTCTCCATGGAAAATAATATGGTTCTTGTGGAACCAAAAACTCTAGAAAATCTCATGCCAAATGAGATAGCGAACTCTACGCATCCTCTAATGCTTCCAGAAAAAATCATGTTGCATGAAAGTAAGTGGAACCTCCGAATGCTAAACTAAAGAAATACCTCACCAACGGTAGACCTCACACCAAATCTAAAATGAGAAGGTGCACCCCAAAAATAGATGTTGTGAATCCTCTTTATCAACCCCACCAAAAACACACCCACCATCCTCCACCATAATCCCCTTCCTCACTAAAGCCACACAAGTAGGAAGCTTGTCTAAGATCAGCCTCCAAGAAAAAGCCAAGATCTTGGATGAGACATACACTTCCAAAACAATCGAAAGGGAAAATTCACCACCATCAGACTATCAAAAACCTCATATGTGATAACCCGGTAGACCAAGGCCACCGAAAAAGACGACCCACCCTCAGTCCACAACCATCTGTCATCCGTTATCAAATCCAACCAGACTATAGAAATTAAGGCATCCATCTATTGTACCAGCACCTCCTCCTGCTCAAATAAAGCTCTCTGCCACCTCCAACTCCACACCACCCTATGATCGTTGGCCTCCTCTGACATCTCCCCTACACTAGTCTCTTAGTCAACCGCCAAATAAAAAAATGTGGGAAGGGATCCTTTAGACAGAACTCTCCAAACCAACGGTCCTCTCAGAAGGAGGTTTCTTGTCCATCACCAACCGATGAACCACCCAACTAGAAAACCAGTTGTCCCCCACATCTTCCTCATGAGATCCTGCCACCAAGTCGACCCTAATCGGGCTTGACGCTCCTCAAGTCGGTCAGGGCGCCTATACCTGTGAGCGAGCAAACCAAGCCACAGAGAATCCTTCTCCGTCAAAAACCTCCACCTCCACTTAGCCAGCAAACTAGCATTAAAAGTCGCGAAGTTCTTCACCCTTAACCCCCCCCAATCCGCCTTAGCCTTGCACAATGAATTGCAATCCATTCAGCATATCTTATCTGAGACCAACACGCCAGACCATAAAAACCTCCTCTGAATACTCACAACATGGCTATAATGCGCTTGGAAAAAAAGAGAAAAAATAAGGAGGGAAACTCGATGACACAGAGTTTATCAAGGTGATCTTCCCTCCCAAAGAAAGATATTGTCACTTCCGACTCCCACGCCACCGCCTAAAAGAAGAAACCACAGGTTCCTACGTTGAAACCCTCCTGAGACTAGCGCATAATACCAAGATACCCAAATGGGACACTGGACAGTGAACAGTGCAAGAAATCAGAAGCTCTAGCCATAAACCCCTCCTCCACATAAAAACCAAAGAAACTTCACTTCCGAAAATAAACTCTCAAACCCGACAACAACTCAAAGCCATGTAGAATGGCTTTAACAACCCACATATTACCATAATAAGGCTCCTTAATGATAATCCAATCATCAGCATACTGAAGCAGAGAAAACTCCACCGTCAGGCTTAACCTAAGACTCTTAAAATCTCCCATTTTCCTTGCCTTCTCGACCAAATCATGTAACCCATCTGCCACCATCAAGAAAAGAAACGGGACTAATAGGTCTCCCTTCTTCACCCCCCACATAATCTAAAACTCCATCGTAGAGTTGCCAATATCTAACGCAAACATCTTACTCAAACACACCACCGTCCTGACCCACTTCCTCCAAGTGTCATCAAAATCATATAGTCCAAAAAACCCCAGCTCACTAAATCATACGCCTTCTCAAAATCAATCTTGAACACGAAACACCCTCTCTTACTCTTCTTCACTAAGTCCACCAACTTATTAGCCACAACCACACCATCCAAAATGCACCGCCCAAGCAAAAAAGCCAACTGGAAAGATAAGATAACAGATCTAAACACCTTACTCAACCTAAGATCCAAGAGCTTGGAAATCATCTTGTGCATATTACCAATGCGAGAAATCGGTTGGTATTCCGAAAGAGACTGGGGATGATCCTTTTTCGGAATCAACACCACAAATGACTATGTCATCGCCTTTGACAAAACACCTGAAGAGAAAAACTCAATCACAAAAGCCACCAGGTCATCCCACTAGATTTTTCAACCAACTTAAGAGAAACTGAAATTGAATCCGTCAGGCCCTAGACTCTTATCCCCAATGCAGCTCCAAACAGCCTTCTTGATTTCCTCAAGGGATAAAGGAGCAAACAAGGAGACGCGATCCACAGAGGACAACTATTTAAACACAACACCATCAAGCATAGGCCTCTCCTCCATCGGTTCAGCAAGTAAGGACAAAAAATGTCGCACGACCTCTCTCACCCCCACAACCTCCACCCATGCTCCACCCACTTGGAGACCTACTAAGGAGTTCCTCCAAGACCTCTCTATGAGGGAAGCATGGAAGTAACAAGAATTAGCATCACCCTCTCTGATCCACCTAGATCGAGTCCAACGAGTTTGCTTGGAAAAAAAATAAACCTGAAACTACGTTGTTTGGTGCATTTTCTTGGGTCAATTTGAATGTTTAGGGTTGCCATTTCATCTTCGATTGCGCTACCCTGAAAAGAACCCTTGGAATGCTCGATCCCTTTTGCTTCATCTGTTCTTTCTTTGTTTCCTAATCTCTCCCAGTTTGCGATTTGGTTCTTCAATTCTTCAGGAAGTTACGATTTCTTCCAGACCCAGAACATCATGACACGTGAATCTTCTCTCATATTGTGATTTGTTTGAAGGTGAAGGCAGTGCTTGCTTCATTTTACTCCCAATCGCGATTTGCTTCAAAGTGAAGGCTCGAGCACACCTCTATTGTAACCATGTAAGCTTTTTTAGTCTCTGACTCACTGTTGTTGGTTGGCTCTATTGTTGCCTTGTTGGTTTGTTCATCCCAATCCTATTACCCTCATCAATGATATATTTAGTTGTTGGTTGGTTCTGTTTTGGTTGGTTCTGTAGTGATTTTATTTAGCAAAATTTAGTAGTGATCTTGGTTTTGTTATTGGCTAGTTCTGAACTAAAATTTAGTAGTGATTTGGTTTTGTTGTCAATTGTGATCACTGATTTGGTTCTTTTGTTGGCTGGTTCAATACCAATTTTATTTAGTACAATTTAGTAGTGATTTTGGTATGTTCTAATTTGGTTCTGTTGTGAATTTGTGATCACTTGTTGGTTGGTTTTGTAGTGATTTTATTTTGTAAATTTTGTTTTTGTTTCTTATGTTTGATGTTCAATATGTCTGGGAGTGGACTGGATCAAATTCATCATATGTCAATATAATCATAGCCACAAGTGCAGCAACCTCCTTAGGTTCAAGAACTAGAACAAAAAATGTTCTGGTAAATAGAACTGATATTGGGTGGAAACATGGGACAGATGTTTTAGGGGATGGTAAAATAGTCAAGTGTAATTATTGCTCAAAGACTAACAATGGAGGAATTTTTAGATTCAAGCATCATGTTGTTGGGACTAGATGGAATTTTGAACCTTGTCTTTCGATGCCAGAAGAAGTTCAAATGTTTATGATGAAAGTTGTTGCCGAGGTTGCTAATGCATCAGAGAAGAAAAGAAAATTGAACAATATCATGAAGAAGGTATGCATACTGAGGGGGTGGAGACAAATACCACTCAAAGTGGAATAGAAATGAAAGAGATGTTTGCTTTCAAAGAAAGAGGAAAAGCAAAATTTGTTCAAGTCTAGTGGTGAGGGAGTTCAAGAAACTTTAAATCAATTGTACAAAAAAGGTGACAAAGATAAAGTTGATGATCAATGTGCTGAATTTTGGTACATAAGTATTATTCCATTCAATGTTATTAAAAATCCAGCTTTTGATTTGTAACTTTTTTTGAACAGTCGAAAGGGATTGGATTTCTTTATTCATTGGACACCTCGGACATATCAAAATAGCTGACAAAGTGTTGAAGATGTTGGATGATGTAGTGATAATGCTGCAAATTTCAAAGCAGTTGGAGAATTGTTGATGCAGAAATGAGAGCATTTGTATTGGACCCCATGTGCTACCCATTGCATTGATTTGATATTTGAAGATTTTGAGAAGCATTTGAAGGTTCATCATACTACTATAAAGAAGGGAAGAAGGACCACCACCTACATTTATGGTAAAACAATGTTGATTAACATCATAAAAAAGTTCACAAATGGAAGAGACTTGATTAAGCCTGGTATGACAAGATTTGCCACTGCTCTTTGTGAATTGAAAGCATCATTGATGAGCATGTTTAGCTCTAAAGAGTGGAAAACAAGCAAGTCTAGAACTTCACAAGAGGGAAGAAAAGTATAGAATATGGCTTTGGATAGTCGATTTTGAAAAATTGTAACCACATGCCTCAAAGTGGTTGCCCCTCTTATGGTTGTCCTTCGATTGGTGGATTCAAATGAAAAACCCGCCATGGGTTTCATATATGAGGAGATGACAAATGCAAAAGAGAATATAAAATACAACTTTAATAGCATTACGAAAAGGTAAAATTTCTAAATTCTCTCACATTTAAAATTTACTTATTTATTTGTATAATTATGCAATGTCTAATATAGCATATTTTTTTATTTTTGTTTGGAAAATTATTGATGAGAGGTGGGATCATCAGCTTTAGAGGCTTTTGCATACAGCTGCAGATTATCTTAATCCTCATTTTCACTATGAACATAGTTTTAAACACGATGACCCTAAGGTGAAAGAGGGGTTGCACATGTGTATGAGAAGATTGGTAAAGATGTTATAGAAAGGGAAAAAAAAAATTCAACTTGTTGAGTTTCATTTTGCTAGAGGGCTTTACTCTATGGAAGATGCAAATTACTCTAGGAAGGCTATGCACCTTGCAGAATGGTGGGAGATGTTTAGGGATGGAACTCCAAAGTTAAAGAGGTTTGTTATCCGTGTTTTGAGATTGACTTGTAGCTCTTCTAGGTATGAGCATAATTGGAACTCATTTGAAATGGTAATTCAAGTTTATGACTTTATTTGTATAATTAATTTTTTTATTTGGTGGTTTAGATAATAATTAGAATTTATTTTTAATTATAGGTCATACAAAGAGAACAAACCGCTTGCATCAACTGAAAATGAATGACTTGGTTTATGTAATATATAACTTGAAGTTGAAAAGTAAACAAAGTAGAAAAACTATTGCTCTTCCATTTGATGAGATTCAGTCTGATGATGAGTTGATAACTGAAGAGGGATATGGGGTTGAGCTTGAGCATCCTGAAGGTGAAGATAATGGTGACAATGGTGAATTGGTGGAAGATGTTGGAGGAAAATCAAGTGATCCAACTATAGATGCTTTTGATTTAGATAATTTAGTTTTGTTGGAACTTGATGTTGATGGTGCTGAAGAAGACCTTGATGGTGATGAAGATGATGATGATGATCTTGGAGATAATGTCATTAGAGGATTGGACATTTGAAGACATTTGTGTTTTTTTAGTTATTTGTGTTTTCTAATTGTATGAACTTATGTTGTAGAAGAACTTATGTTTTCTAATTGTACGAACTTATTGCTTATGTTTGAAACTAGGTATAGTTTGTTTTATTATGCATTTATGTATGTTGATTGTTGAATTGGTATGATATTTATATGCAATATATTATTATTTTTGTTTGAAGTAAACTTTTATGAGTCTATGATTGGAGTCTATCACTACTACAATAAATACATTCTAAGACGCACATTCAAAGACGGTCAAAGCGAAACCATCTTAGTTGGTGAGGCGGTGACAAAATCGTAAATATTTTTCTCTTTACGAAGACGATTATATAAGAACCATCTTAGATGGTTGAAAATGACGTCATTTCTATATGAGAACCGTCTTTGATTGATGCTATTCAAAGATGGTTCGATTAAACCCGTCTTCGAAGGCTTAGCCCTAAAAAATGTGAATTTATTCTCAGTCTCCCTCTCACTGTGTGACTTCCCTCAAGGGTTCCGAAGAAGTTGAGGGACCAACGCAACCCGTCCGCTCCGCTCCTCACGCTCGACACCGTCGCACCGACGTCCTATCCACTGTCGTCATTGACATCGACGACATCAACAGCAGGTCCCCCGAGGTCCCCGTCATCTCATCCTCTTCCTGCGTAAAGGCCGATTCTGGTGGCGTTCAGGGGGGAACGAGCGGGTCCAGGTTGAATGGGGCAAGACTTGGTCCTCTTCTTCGCTCTCGTCTTTCGGTGGAAGCTCTTGGGTTTTGGTTGAAGTTTTAAGATTTCGTGTTGAAGTCAGGGGACACCGTTACGGGACTTGAACAGCGGCGGATAGCCGGTGATGAAGAAGTCGGAGACGTTTGTGGGGAGGGAGAAGAACGCGTCGGCGAGGCTGCTGAGGAAGGAGCCATCGTTGAGTCAGGACAAGGAGATGAGGCTGCAAAGGCAGGACCCGCTGAGACAGTACAAGGAAATGATGAATCGAGGAGCTCCCTGACACACACAACACATTTGCTCTTGCTTCTTCAGTCCAATAAACAAATTGGGGGAAAAGAAAGAAGACACAATGTGTTTAAAAACATAAGGTTTTGTTATGCTGCATTGGTGTTTTTGTTTCAGGCAAAGGATGAACCAAAAACAGGTTGGGATATAGGGAAAGTTTTAGTTTAGTCATTAGTGTATGGAGAAAATGTGTAGGGGATATTTTTATTTCCATGAATTGGTTTTTTTTTTTTCTTTTTTTTTCTTCTTTTGGTTGTTTATTTTGTTGATAGTGTTCATGCCAATGCTTTTTAATGCAATCTTCCTATTGGCGGAGGACCAATGGAAGAAAGCATTCATCAACTGTTTTCAGAAAAATGGATGATGATGTGGGAGGAATTGGTGCAAGTAATAGTGGAAACAACAATAGAGGGTCTGAGTCTAATATTTGAAACTGTTGCTCCTGAGACTACTGGCTCCTTGATCACTTTTGAGTGAACACATCTCATGCTTTAATTTCATTTTTTTTTCAAAAATTATGTTGTGTTCATTCTATATGTATTAATGTGTAAAGGAATGGCTTTGAATGACATGACAATTTCCTCTCAGTTATTTGATCACTTTTGAAATTTGAAAATTTCCTCGGAGAAATATTTTTGGATTTGGGTTGCATTTTCCATTTTTTGAAATTGAAAGCCAAAGTATGTGATTTTGCCAATTACAATAGTTACTTTGATATAAGGGAGGCTCTAGAATGATATGATGGACCTTTTCCTTTTTTTCAGCTTCAATTTGGGATAAAATCTGTCTTTCCATGGGAGCAGAGGATGCGATGATCAAAGTCTCAATGGGGTTTGTCCCATTTTCTAAATCCATGCTTATTTAACTCATAATAATTAAAATTTTGCCAATATTAGGCTCAAGTTAATTGCATTCGATTAACGTGGTTGATGTGGCAGGGTCCTCGACTCCTCGTTGAATTCATTTGCAGCTACGTAACTCTTCCTTTCTATGGTCTCATGCACAGGTAGTTTAATTAATATCAATTCATTCCACAAATAACTTTTTTTTTTTTTATTTTCAAATTTTTATTCATCAAATTAATCATATACTTACAAGTCACCTGGGAAGGATGGTATAGAGCGACCCCTGTGTATAGTTTCCACGAGGTGATGGTGATTCTCTTCATTCCCTTTTCATCCACCCCTTTTGTTTCTAGATTTTTTCATTTGTTTTTCTTGGCTTGATTCTTAGAGGAAATACGAGGAAATGAATAAAAAAGCATATGGGGCAGGAAAAAATTTTATTTTTATTTGTTTTTGTTTCATTATGTTGTGGTTTTTATGTGCTGGTGAGTTTGGCTTGTGCTTTTCAATGAGTTGGACTTGGATTGTGTATTTTCTAACTGTATTGGCTAACTTAACATAGGGAGAATTCTGTTCCTTGCTTCATTTGGCTTCTGGATTAATATGCCACGTGGATGGTTTTGCTAGGAATGCATCATTAGTTGCTAGGAATTGGATAGTTCCAATGAACTGTTTTATGTCTACAAAAGGCACAAATTAGTTTTGTTTTGTCAGAACATATTCAGGGAGTTCACTCAAAGCACACTTTACTTGACTTAAGCTCTGAATGCAGAACATATATTTTATCTTGTAACTTCTGCAAAATTTGATATTGTTTAATCTTGGATATGTTTTTGTATAGCATGTAGGACTTTAGTTTTTTCACAGCAGAATATAGACAAAAAATTTGCAAATGTATACTTATTTACCTCATTTAGATTAGTGACTGGCACTACTGCCATAGTGACAGCAAATTGCTGCTATACCTGCCTGCCAAGTTCATGTCCAAAAAGAAACTTCAACTTTATCATAGGATTGACTGATGAATTCTGTTATTCTTTTGTTGTATTTGTAGGGAAAAAGGTTCTTCTGGAAGAATCTTCCGATATTTCATCAATCAGTAGCATGTGTGCTTGTTTTGGAAATTTCTACTATGCTCTTTCTACTCTTAGCTTTTATGAAATTATTTGTGATGAGAATCAGGAGGTCC
Source organism: Glycine tomentella (assembly GCA_007407185.1). NCBI lineage: Eukaryota > Viridiplantae > Streptophyta > Magnoliopsida > Fabales > Fabaceae > Glycine > Glycine tomentella. The sequence goes on along the minus strand of PYAF01002836.1, from coordinate 304,987 downwards.
AGGACTTTCATAATTTGTAAGCCAAATGTTATAATGGTGCTGACAATTTTTGTATATGTCATTGCATAGAATTAGTAATTTGATTAGTTTTAAGGTGGTTCATTTTTCTGCAGTAGTCCATATGAGATTTGCACCTTTGTTTCACTTAGCCTTATTTTTAACTTCACTTTTCCCTGCAGACTTAAAGATAACCCAATTTGCCAAGAAAATGGAGAACTAGAAAGCTACTGCTCCTCTTCTCAACCCAATGTCTCATATTCAACACCACCAAATAACTATCAACCTGGTACCTACAGTTTAGAACAGATTCCTAGTCCCAACTGTATATGCACATATCCATATTCAGGAACCTTAACTTTCATGTCACCTCTCTTTTTGGACTTTGATAACAAAACTTACTACTCAATGCTTGAGGAGGGTCTTATGCAGTCTTTTAAGTGCGATTTGTTGGCAGAAGATTTGGGGCCAAGCCCAGACTACATGCGTGTAAGTCTTCAACTAGTGAAGGTTCTGTGTGGTGAGATAACCTGGACTGCCAATGTCAATTTTTGTCTTTACCATTTTTTCATTTGAGATTCACAAACGGATTTTCTTATGATTTAAATTATGTTAATTTTTCATCAATCCTTTTACTTATCCTGTGAATGATCAAAGTCCATAGCAATAACATGGATCATAACAAGCAAGGGGAAGCAACAATATATTTAAACTTATTTTTTAACCATAAAAATAACATGGATCATAAAAAGTACATTTATTATTGTAGATTATTTTTTTAAGTGAATCAGTTAACATGATATGCTCCATTGTTTATTTGTTAACTAAGACCATAAAATTGTAACATATTTTACTTGGTTTATTACGTAGGCATTTGGGCAGGAATGCATACTGTTAGATCTTTTATATGTTTACCGCGTGACATTATTTTTTACTCTGTTTCTGTTATTTATGACATTATGATTTTGTGATTCTCTCTCATTTTCTCTATCTATCTGCTTTTATCCTTTTCCCTCTGCCTCAACTTTTTTATTCTATTTCTGCTTGACATGTATTTTACTTTTTTTCTAGGACTTACCTTTGGTAGTAAGACCATCAGCAACAATTCGAATTCTAAGGCTAAGTCTGTTGTACCAAAGAGTTCAACACTAATGAAACCTACTGCTAGTCAATTGGCCAAGCAAAATCGCCCTGCTAAAAACATTGGTTCAAGGTGATGATTAATTAGAATAAATTTTTTGTTTTTAGTAGTTTAAGAGACATGGTTTTTTTATTGGGTGGGAGAAGTAGAATGACAATATGAATTGCCATTTATTTTGAAATGTAACATTTTATTGCACTATACTACATTATCTCTGTTTGCTTGAAGGGCTGCATTAAAGTGCTCGCTAACTTGGATGGGCATTTTATTCATTATGAAGTCATATTCTTTTAATAAGTACAGTTATGGGAGTATTATTACTGTATATCTTTGATTTTTTTTTTTCTTCTGGTTCGGGAAAAAACCATATAACCTTGTATCTGCAACTCTTCCATTCTCAGATTTCAGAAGCTACTAACTCAGAATGTACAAAATTTATCTATTTCTTCTGGGGTAGAAAGTCAAGCTGCCAAGCGGCAAAAATTAGAGGGTAGTCTCTTGTGTAAGGTCTGCAAGTTGTTTTAGTCTTTCTTCTCTCTCTGATTTAAAATACTTGAACTTGAAGAAACTACCTTCATATTTGGCTTCTTGAAGTATATACCAGAAATTGATCTTGAAGTTGACTAAGTAATGGTGTGAAATTTTATGCAGTTCCTATTAAGTTACAAATGATGCATCTTATGAAAATTTTCCTTCATTGCTACCTCCCAAAAGGAGCACTCCAAGATTGCCTGAATTTCAAGTAAGTCTGAGTTCTGATATTTAGTTTCTTCATTCATCCATATTTATCACCATCCTATGATTATAAAGGAAAAGAATTGAACAATTAATTAGGCTAGAAGGCAAGAATAATTTTGCTTCTGAAAATTTAAACATGGAAATGAGTGCCAGCAATTGTGAACATGATGGCGTGTTTTCCTCATTGCCACTGGTTATCAAATGCCTTAGGGACACAGTGCAGCAAAACCAGTCAACTAGTTTTTAGGTAACATTAATTCATGGTTACACTGGGGGATTGTGAATATCTGATATGGTGATATGTTACTTAGATATTGATTCCTTTCTTTAAAGTGAAATGATTACTTTAGTTTGAGTTTGTTTTAACTTTGCTTAAGTGCATATATGGGAAGTCCAGGTGCTGCAGGGGCATGGGGACATATACTGGTGAATTGAGATGAACTACTATAGGATTATGCATATATGGGAAGTCCAGGTGACTGCTTGATTATATATGGTCTAGGGGGAGAGAGATTCAAAATTAAGAGTGGTTCTTGCTTCTTATGGTTAAGGTGAGAAAAAAAATCGCTTCAAATCATTTGATTTCGAACATTTCTCTTATTGTTTTTTTTTTTCTTTAATTCATATTCATATTGAGTATCACTTGATATATAGTTCTCTTTCAATTCCTTAAATCTCGATCTCTCTTTATTTCTCAACTTATGTTTGAAATAATAATGAATTGAATGTGAACCACTGAATTATTGGATCACTAGCATAAAAGAACAGATAATATAAAAGTCCAATTAAATAGATTCTAAAAGGGCAATCTATGAATTATGTACATTAGTCCAAAATTTTTAAAAAATGTGACTTATGTGATAATATATATTTAAATATGTTTAGGATCAAAATGACGTAAGTTTAAAGACTAGGATAGAATAACTTAATTTTTTAGTTTAAAATTTTCTTAGTTTTAGTTATTAATATAACAACATTATACTTTCAAAAAGACTAAAATAATAGTTTACTCAAACTTTCCTCAATTAATTTTACGTGTTCAAAGATTTCTTACCAAACTTAATCCCTTGTATCCTAAGGACCTAAAGTATACTTGATTATGCATGGCCTTCTATTTTGCAACCAAACATATAATTTCTGCTACCTTGTAAACTTGGAAAACCATTATCTTAGCTAGTTGTATGTGAGGAACATAATAATATCATTGCTACTCAATTTCATCAAACGACATGTTAAATCTTAAACTAATCATGGAAAAGCTAATTAAACATTAAATTGACATGTTGGCATATTCTTTGAATAATTAATGGTCCCGGATTAAAACCAAAAACATATAATGATTCTTTAATTTTAGGAAACACATGCAAGTTTGATTTCTTGATCCTTGTTTACACCTTCAATTGTCAATAATGCTTTCCTCAATGGAGATCTTTTTGAGGAAGTCTACATGGATTTACCTCAAGGTTACAAATCACCTAAACCAGGACTTGTTTGCAAACTGAATAAGTTTCTTTATGGACTTAGGCCGGCTTGAAGGCAGTGGTTTTGCAAGTTTTCTTCAGCTTTGCTTGTACATGTGTTGCCATTGTTCAGCAGAAACTTCAATCCATGTTCAAATTGAAAGTCCTTGGTTCTCTGGAAAAAATATTTTGGTCTGGAAATTGCAAAATCCAGCAAAGTTATTTCTGTGTCAGAGGAAATACACCTTGTCTTTGCTGGATGACTTAGGCTGCAAGCCTGCCTCTCTCCCAATGGATCCTAACTTAAAATTAACCCTTCTTGATGGTGAACCAATTCCTAACTTAAAATATTGAATTCAAAAGGGTTCCCTGTAAATACACCAGCAATGTCTTCTTTCATGTCCAGGAAACTAGCAGCAACCCTGGTTACTTCGCTGTTGTTATGTGGGAAGTGCTTTTGCTAAAGCTCTGTTGGGGTTTACTACCTTGTGTGGTGTTTTTGATTTGTTTTTGTGTGGTGCTGGTTTTGTAGTAAGCTTCAAAGTGATGCTTTGCGTGAAGCCATCTCAGGAATCATGGCCAATTCGAAGGAGAAGAATCGCAAATTTGTGGAGACCATCGAACTCTAAATGGAGCTAACTTGACCTACTGAGACAAGGTTTGATTGTTGTTGTAAACTTGGTATAGTTCAGTCTCTTGTTCAAGATGGCATGCATAACTTCTTGTTGCTTGTCTTAATAATTGATTGTTCATGGTATGTTATGTTGTAAGACATATTGGGATAGCCTTCTTACCATTAGTGAAAATATGTCAGCAGATATGCACCTAACAATGTACTCAAATAAATGTTATGTTATACAATAATGAGTGGTTTTTATTGTGCTCCATTATGTGATCATATTCCTTTCTTTTTCATCTACTTTTTGGCATATGCATGTATAAAAAATGGCAGGTGCTCTTATGCAACTTTTGTTTGGTTATAGTTATTTTGTTGATTCAGAAGATACCCATGGCAGTTGCAATTGTTAGTTTTTATTCATGTATTAGCGTTCCAATTAATGATTCCTTTTACAGCATTTAACATTATACGAAAACGCAATTGTAATATTTGTAAGATGGTTATCAATGGTAAAATCGTAAAAAGAAAAATTAATTCATACCATTCTAAGACGGTTCTCAGCATACCCGCCTTAGAAAATGCTAAAAAATATTTAAAACAATCAAGGACGTGTTTCGTACCAATCTAAGACGGTTCTTGGCACACCCGTCTTAGAAAATGTCAAAAAAATTAAAAAGCAATCAAAGACGGTTTCAGCTTACGGCCGTCTTTGTTTATTACCAATCTAAGACGGTTCTGGGCACACCCGTCTTAGAAAATGTCAAAAGAAAAAAATTAAAAAGCAATCAAAGACGGTTTCAGCATATGGCCGTGTTTGTTTCGTACCAATCTAAGACGGTTCTAGGCGCACCCGTCTTTGAAAATGTCAAAAAAATAAAAAAAAATAAATAAAAAGGAATCAAAGACGATTTCCACATTTGTTTCGTACCTTTCTAAGACGGTTGTAATAGATAACCGTCTTAGATTCATAAAATATTTTTTTTTGTATTTTTTGTGGGTCTTTTAAGACGGTTGACTTGCTAAACCGTCTTAGAATCGTACATACAAAGACAGTCGGTTGACCGTCTTAGAAAGTGTGGACTTTCAAAGACGCTTGAAACAAGGACGGGTGGAGAACCGTCTTCATAGGCCTTCTGGAACCGTCTTAGAAGAGCTTTTCTGTAGTAGTGTATGGAACTTCCACAAGTCTACGTAGACTCTCAGGTTTGATAACCATGGTACTATGTATGTAAAAATAAGATGGTATAGTAGAATTCAAGCTTCATATAGCTATACAAATTTGTAAAAATATAAGTTAAACTACTATTTTAAGTTTTAAGTCATGATGTGTAAATAACTAGGTAATTGATAATATTATGATTTTAAGGATAATTTAACAATATATTCCATTTTCTTAAGGAGTGTAATATTGATCATCTAGTAATAGTTTAACCAATCATAAATAATTATTTGTATTATTTTAGTTAAGCAACACACAAAAATATTTTATTAAAGGTACCTTAATAAGAAGTATTTTTATATTATTTTTTAAAATAATTATTATAAAAATTAACAAATTTATCATATATTATATATTACCATTAGATAATGATATAAAATTATTTTATACTCTCAATCAATCTATTTTATCTTCCTTATAAGATAAAGAAATAAGTAAAATAAATAATATTATATTCTCCTGTTAATTCAGTAATTAAATTTATAAATTCTCTTATTTCCTTATGAAGAAAGCATTAAATAAATAAGTAAATATATTTCATACATTAAAAATGTAAAATACATTTAATAAAAATATATAAGATATTGTTTTAACAAAATATACCCTTAATTACATTCATCGAGAAATTATTAAATAATATATGACCACACATATAATGGTATTAACCATTTATATAATGTTAGACATATATTCAAATATTCTTAATTTAGCAGAGAGAATTAACATCACTATTAAGATTTAAATATAAAGACCATAATAATCTTGAAGAACTTAATATTTTTTCCCTTAAAAAGCATGAAGGGAAACGCGACAAAATGAAACGGTCCTGCAAGCCGGCCACATCCAAACCTTGAAACACACGAGAAAATTCCGAAAAGTCATCGTAGTTCATCCAGATTTGACCACTATTATATGCTTGTTCCACAAGCTGATGGAGGTCTATATAAAGCAAACCCATTCACGTTATTCCTTCACAGAAACCTTGAATTATATTTCACTGATTTCAAAAAACAAATCTAACTGGTTATGGCAACGCTAGGATATGGTTTCGCTGAAGCATACGTAACGAGGAAGCTCTACAAGGAAAAAATGAAAAAGAGAGCACAAGAAGAAGAGGGAGAGAAAAACACCAACATGAAGATTTCAACAACCAAAACGGGTTCGAAGGAACAAACATCAAGTGGGTGTTTCTCATGGGTCTCCAATCACCAGCAAAGGAAAATTTCTCGGATTTCAGATTACAATGACGACACTGAACCTGCCAATTCCTGATTCATGTGTTGGGCTTTTCACAATAAAATTGCTTCTCTACCTTTTATGTATTTACATTATTTGGTTCTTTCAATTTTTTTTCCAGCAAAAAGAAGATTATATTAAGAAGGCACACAAGATGTATGCATCCAACAAATCTCTTACAATTTTTCTTTTAATGTATCCTACAATTATTTCTACTGTGAAATTAATGAAATGAATTTGTCTCTTTGTATTGTAGTAATCGCTTTTTAATTATTTGGAAATCATTAATTGTACCGTAAAATGCTGTTAAAGAAAAATATTTGTAATTAGACAATGATGGAAAATTGTTTTATAGGGTGCGTGCATGGTTTTTTTTTTTTTTCTTAAGAGTTTAATGGTTATACGGTATATGTTAATTTTATATTGTCAATCAATTATAAAAAAAAAATATTATGTTCTCATACTAATTCATTTAAATTTGTAAATTCTCTTACTTCTTTGCGTAGAAAGTATTAAATAAATAAGTATATATATTTAATATATTAAAAATATAATAAAGTACATTTAATAAAAAGAAAAAGGATACAAGTTTTAACAAAAATTAAAATATACCTTTACACACATATAAATGTCTTAACCAATTTAATTTTGTAGTATGTCTTTCTCTCACGTTCACTGTTGGGGTAAATTCTGTGTGGGCGGCTACATGCACATAAATGTTGTCCGTTTATTTTATTAGTAAGAATAATTTGTTTACATTATACATATATTTGAATGTAAATTAAAATTAATTAAACTATATATTTTTTTGTTAAAATTAAAGTATATATTTCAAAATCAAAACTATTCTCATTTAATTTAAAATAAACGGAACGCTAAAGTTTATGCTTTTGTGGCATATGTGATACGGCGATGATTGAAGTGATTTTTTTTTTCTTTTCTTTTAATTTTACAGCAACAATGAGAATTGAGAAATTCATCCTTTCCGTGAAATGACTTTGTGGGAGTGGGAGAAAAGAAGATGCATATATATAATATACCCCACCGTAAATTGTTTCTTAAGTGGGCCACAATTTACGTTGTCAATGGGCTTTTTCATCATTAAGTGGTAATTTTTTTTTTTAATTATTAAGTGGGTGTAATTTTAAAAAATTTATTATTTGAGAATAAGCCATGTCACCGGCATGAATTCTGAGTATGAAGTGACACGATCTTATTTTAAAAAAAAAATTAAAAAAAATTGCACTCAAAAGTCGTAAATATGGTTAGGACTTTAAAAAATCGTAACCACATTTACTACTTTTGAGCTAATTTTGGTTGTCATTTCAGTTACTAACACTTTTTGAAACAATATATTATAGTCGCAAACAAAAAAAAACCAAAAAAAAAACATAGCTTATAAGTCGTAAATATGGTTACACTTTAAAGTCGTAACCACATATACAACTTGTGAGAGTGCAAATTTTTTAAAAAAATTAAAAAAAAAAAAAGTTGTCACGTGACATAATTTACCCTCAAATGATAATTTTTTTAAAACTACCCCTACTTCATAATTTAAAAAAAAAAAATTGTCCCCTAATGGTGAAAAAACCCTTCTCAATGACGTACGCACCTACATAAAAATACAAAATTCATATGGGGGAGTAGCATTTGTCCTTCTCGTAGCTCCAAAAATAATGGTTAACTAAATTAGATATTGAAATTATAAGGGTTCTGTAATTTACCTCAAGTAAAAAATGAGATTAATTAATCTTATTTTTAATGACCAGTAAAAATTAGGCATTTGTTCTATTATAGATTCTATCATTATTGTGATGATTATTATATTTAACACATATATCCTTAATTTTTTTAATTTTTTACAGAATCTTTAACTTCTCTCATAATATTTAAAATATTTATGTGTAAAATATTTCTCAACTTTATAACTATACATACAATATATATGTCATATTTTCTTTTACCACACAGCCCTTTGTTATTTTTATTTTATTTATTTTACAACTTATAAGTATAATACTTTTTTTCCAAAAAGACTACAATACTTTTAAATCTTTCCCAACATTTTTATTATAATTTTTAATTAAAAATTATAGATAAAAAGTATAATTGTGGACTAAAAATTATAGATAAAAAGTATTAATAAGTATAAAAATAAGTTGTAAAATAAATAAAATAAAAATTACAAATGTCTAATAAAGGAAAATATATGACATATATATTGTATGTATAATTATAAAGTTTTATTTTACACATAAATCATGTGAGAGAAATTAAGGAAAGATTCTGTAAAAAAAATGACCAAAATTAAGGATATAAATGTGATAATCACTACATTAATGGTAAAATTTAGAATAGGACAAGTGTATGATTTCTATTGGTTATTGAAAATAAGATTAATTAATCCCATTTTCACTTTGGTCGATTAGACAAGCCCAAATTATAAATATAAATCAATTTAGTTTTTAATATGAAAATAAATTTATTTATCCATTTTGTCAGTTATTAAGAAATTTAAAATTAACATTAAGAATTAATTTCTTCTTAAATTTTACAAATTTAATTAATTTAACTAGTTGACTCTCTTAATTTTTTATTTATTTATATGAATTGAATACAGAGAATTTATCACACTATTACATCCTATAGAACCAAATAAGCTCCTTACTTCACTCTCAATTAATCATCTTCGGTTTGATTCTTAGATTTGAGAATCATCCGTCCATTTGATTTTTTATGCTTAGAATTAAATTGACCATTGCACAATAAAGTTAAGATTCCAATTAACTAATGCACATCAGAATTAGACAGCAAGATAATTAATATTTGCTACATTAAATAACAAGTCTCTCAAGAAAAATAGAATGGGCAAAAGAAAACAACACTGCTGGTTACTAGGATAAGATTTCACACACACGCACACAAAAAAAATAAGTAGGAAAAGAGAAGGAAGCCAACTAGAGAGAAGCAAAAGAGAATCACGGTACGTTTGTTCATTTGTAGGTGATATGGCGCACACAATTTAATTTGTACCATGAAGCAATTTCCAAAAGGAAAAACGCGGCAAAATGATGGTCCTACGACGACTTTAAAACACAACAAAATTCACTGTTGAGGTTGGACCATTATTTTCTCTTTTTTTTTTTTGCTTGTTCCTCAAGCCTGTACAAGTCTATATAAATCAACCACATCATCCTTCTTCTTGCTACAAACAAACTTACCATATCTGATATCATATCATACTGTTTTCTATAATTCTAATTTCTGGGCATGGCTACGCCAGGGTTTGGTCTCGCTGAAGCATACATGACACGGAAGATATACAAGGAAAAAATGAAAAAGATAGCACAAGAAGAACAAGAGGGAGAGAAAAAAACCAACATGAAGATTTCTACGATCAAAAGGGGTTCCGAGGATAAAACATCAAGTGGGTGTTTTGTAAGATTTATAGGTGTGGCTCATTTAAATAAATGTTATTTGATTTAATGAATAAATGACATAAAGATAATTGGTTATAAAGGGAAGTTATTAAATGATAATTGTTAATAAAATAATTATCTTAAAAGTATTAAAAGGATAACTGTTAAGATATTTGTTAAAATATGCAGTTATATTAAAAGATAACTGTTGATAGGTGCAGTTATATTAAATGTAGTGGTTCAGTTTTCTAATAAAAGAGAGATCTAGAAAACTGAATACCATCATTGTCTGTCCATGAGAGTTGTATCCAATCCCTATCAAGAAGATACAAGAAAGAAAGGGTCAAGACTTTGAGAAAGTATTCTGCCATTAAAGGATCTTCCCCAAAGACTCTACGAAAGCATTCTACCAATAAAGGTCTTCCACAATTATGGACAAAGGTATGTTTATGTGAAACTCATGAATTCTAAAGATCTCTTTTCATGTTCTTAATGTAATTGTTATTGAACATGAAATTATAGATTAAATTACTAACATGTGGTATCAGAGCATGGTTTAAGAATTTGTGATTTTCCATTACTAAGTTTTTGTTGATGCAACAATAAAGTATTATGGTAGATTTTGAATCTTAATTTTCTGCTTGTTGCGAATATTATTGATCAAATAATATTGATAGAATAATATCACAAA
>PYAF01002836.1:251007-294367 GCA_007407185.1 Glycine tomentella | reverse complement strand
ATGAAATGAAATTTATGACATGAGCCAAGTGGGAGAATGTAAGATTTATAGGTGTGGCTCATTTAAATAAATGTTATTTGATTTAATGAATAAATGGCATAAAGATAATTGGTTATAAAGGGAAGTTATTAAAGGATAATTGTTAATAAAATAATTATCTTAAAAGTATTAAAAGGATAACTGTTAAGATATTTGTTAAAATATGCAGTTATATTAAAAGATAACTGTTGATAGGTGCAGTTATATTAAACGTAGTGGTTCAGTTTTCTAATAAAAGAGAGATCTAGAAAACTGAATACCATCATTGTCTGCCCATGAGAGTTGTATCCAATCCCTATCAAGAAGATACAAGAAAGAAAGGGTCAAGACTCTGAGAAAGTATTCTGCCATTAAAGGATCTTCCCCAAAGACTCTACGAAAGCATTCTACCAATAAAGGTCTTCCGCAATTATGGACAAAGGTATGTTTATGTGAAACTCATGAATTCTAAAGATCCCTTTTCATGTTCTTGATGTAATTGTTATTGAACATGAAATTATATATAAATGCTTACATGTTTCTCATGGGTCTCCAAACAGCAACACAAGAAAAATTCTCGAATTTCAGATTACAACGAAACCCTAGCTGCTGCCAATTCATGATTGATGATGTTGGGCATTTCTGATTGGTTTTCTACCTTTCAAGTACCAATGGTTCTTTCAATTTTTCATCTGTACTACTATATATTGTTCTTTTTTTTTATGTATAATTGTATACCCTCCAATTATTTTTATTTTTTTTTGGTGAGAGTATAATCTGCAATTATTGTGAAATGAAATGAACTTGTTTTAATACCCTGAATTAATATTTAACAATCATTGTAACGGAAATGGTATTTTATGAGTCTTGTGACGCTACTCTGTTTTACTTACCATTGAGCGACGAGGATCATTTGAGTTGGGGACTGAAAATTATACCCAATTAAAGAAAAATGTTTCTATTATCTATTGGTGGATGACAATTTATAGTACAGATGAGAATTGGCCAGAAATTAATTTCTCCGTGGATGCAATGCAATGAATCTTTTAACTATTCAACGAAAAAGGTTGGGATCTAGTAGTATCGATTTAAACTATGCATCAAACTGGCTTCAAAATTCACATGAACCACTTTAAAACGCAACAAAATTCACTGTTGGGTGTCTTTTGTTTCTCGTATGTGTCAACCATTTTTGTCTTTTATTTCAAAAATACTGCCTCTCAAATCGCGAATAATGATTCATTTTTTTCACAATAATCGAGTTAATGTTACTATTTGCAATTAATATTTCGTGCTACATAGCATTCCTCTAGTACATAACGTACATATACACAACGATGATATGATAAATTTAACTTTATGACAATCTCATATCTAACATGATGATTGGGAGATCCTTCAAAACAAACCCATGATCTAGAATACCATTGGGTTTGGGGCCACTAAAGATGACACATCCCACCACACCGATGCCTATTTCACTTTTATGGGTGTATTAAACTTGGATTTTAAAAAAAATTAAAATTTTTTAATAAATATTTTTCATATTCAATCAAAAAATTTAAATAATAAACCAAATTTTGTAATATATAATCAATATTTTTAAATAATAAAAATAAGTTTGATCTCATTCAGATAAAGGTAAGCTCTGCGCTGCCTAGTGTATATATAGGCCTCACCATGCAATCGGCCTTGAAGGTTACTGACACGTTTAAATTTTTATTTAAATTATTATATAATTTTACGGGTTCTAAAAGTTATTAAAACTATTAATATGTAAAATAATATAATGATTAATTGTGAATTAATTATTAGAAACATCAAATTATAAGAAAATAAATAATAACAATGAAAATATCTCTTTTGAAATAATTAAGTTATCCCTCCATATAAATTATATAATGAAATATAAAGGATAAAATCCTCTTGTTGTTAACGTATTTTTGATTATATATCTTTTATCCGAAATCATAGTTTTCACTTCTCTCAATGTTTTTTTGATTTAATGTGCATGCCCGACCACTTGAAAAGGAGATGCGTTTTCAATTTCACATGTTCGTATTATCTGTATTTGTGGTTAGCAAATTAATTTTGATATTTGGTTTCTATTTTTTATGAGGTGATGGATCGAGTAGAATTTATTTACATTTTGCTCATAAAGCTTCGATATCTGTCCTTGTTTTTATTAATGTGTAAATTGATCAAAATTTGAAATACATTATTTATTATAGAATATAGTATATTATTTTAATCATTTACTTTCATTTTTTTTTGCTAAATTTGATTTACAGTGCAACTTAATTTTAGGTATATAACATAATATTTCATATCTAATTTATGTATCGAATTTTATTTTGGCCCCCCAAAAATTTATTTTAACCCTGACTGCCCGTAGACTTTTTATAACCTACTTGAAAAAAAAAACATTTACACTTGTGTAGTTTAGTAATTTGATTAAATGATTGGTGAATGGTTAGATAGTATTTTGTATTTAGTATAGAATTATAGATTAAAAATGATGTAAAAAAATTATTTTAAATGACTTAAAATATAAATTATGTTACCATGTTAGTCAAATGATTTTTTTATTAGACAATTTATAGTTAAGTTTTAAAATAGGTTAATTTTAAATTTTTAAATTTTAAATTTTTTTTGTTAAATGTGGACTGGCCCATAAATTTGTTGGCTACACAAGACAAGTGCAAACTTGCTAAAAATGAGCCCATTTGGAATGCAGGCTTTGCAAGACAAACTTAGCGAGTTGCGGGCTTCACAAGTAGGCTTGTCCACATTTCCTGCTCTAATTTCCAATATAAGAAACTAAGATACACAAAGTCAAAAATACTTCAATTTAAACTTTCATACAACAAGAAAATACCAAAATTATTAAGCAGGAATTGAAAACTTCAAAATACATAATTATTAAGCAAATCATGGAACTCAAAAGAAGACATGGTACTTATTAAAACATGACAAAATCTTGAACTATCAACAATATCACATCTGTCAATATCACCACTTGTTGTCACCACCAATATTGTTACCATCCACTTCACTATCGTCATTGTCACCAACACCACCACTGATATCATCACCAATAATATCACTTTTGTCACCACCACTACCACCAATGTCGTCACCACCACTAATATCACCTTTGTCACTGCTACTACAATCATATTGTCACTGCCACCATGATCACTGCATTATCACCGCAACCACCACTAATATCTTTATCGTCGATATTGTTGCTGACATCATAACTATCACCGTCACCATTGTCATTATCACCACATAAAAGCACTCTTATACTAATTTTAATACAATATGAAACTTTTAAAATAAGTTTTTTTTAAACTAATCATATTTTAAAAACTGGTTTTAAATTTTTTTGACACTAAAACTAAAAACTAGTTGCTATTTTTTAAAAATTTGAAACTCAAAATTAAAAATATCACAAACGACCCAAAATAATTGATAATATTATGATTTTAAGGATAATTTAATAATATATTTTATTTTCTTAAAGAGTTTAATGATTATCTAATAACATTACAACCAATCATTAATTACCATTTGTATTTTTTTGTCTTAACTTTTTGATTGATTAGAAGTAACAGAATCTTACTAATCTGATTACCTATAAGTTTTTTTTAGTTATCTTATTTTCTTATGATCATAAAGCACTAGATAAATAAGTAATTATATTTCATACATTAAAAATATAAAATAAGTTTAATAAAAATGTATAAGATAAATTGTTATAACAAAATATATTTACATTTATCGAAAAATTATTAAATATGTGACCACACATACTAATGATCTTCACCAATTTATATAATGTTACACTAATATTCAAATTTTCATAATTTAGCATAGAGAATTGACATCACAATTAAGATTAATATATAAAGAATATAATTAAAGAGTCTAACTCATTTAATTAAATAAGTGTTTGTAAATCTCTTACCGTATTTAATTTTTACGAATAAAAAAATATGTTATATGAAAACTATAATAATCTTGAAGAACTTAATAATTTCTCCCTTAAAAAGCATGAAGGGAAACACGACAAAATGAAACGGTCCTACCAGCCGCATCCAAACCCTGAAACACATGAAAATTCCCAAAATTCATTGATCATCCAAATTTGACCACTATATTCTGTTTGCTCCACAAGCCGATGGAGGTCTATATAAAGCAAACCCAGACGCTGGCTATCATGGGGGACCAGGTCATGTCCTTCACGGTGGGAAAGTAATTTCAACAGTAGAATATGTGCTTTTTTTGGGATAAGTGTTGGAGTATCATAGTATTAGCTTATACTGGATATTTTTTTAAAAAAAATTGCTTTGCATCTGTTCCCTTCCCCATTATCGGACCAGCTCTGTTTCCGCCGTGCCGTCACCGAGGGTCGACGGCAAGAATGCCCACATAAATCAATATTCATATTTACATATATTTCTTTCAATTCCCAAAATAACAAAAAAAAAAAATCAAAGCAAGAAGAACATGAATTATTTTCTACCAATTTCCAATTCTTCTGTCCTAGATTTTGTCCCTTTTTTATTCACTCCACCATGTATGATGTATCGATCGTTCCTTCGCAATTCCTGCAATGGCCTTCACTTCTCCGTCACCACGCGGCCGCGCCTTCCCACAGAAGTCGACACCAAGGATGCGACGGCACTGCAACGTTGAAAAGGGTACTAGAGAAGTTGACAGTGTTTGTTTTTGTGGTAGTAGAGTGTTGGTGGAGAAGCTCATGGACCGTAAAACAGAGACTGTGGTGTCGTTATTGGTAAGGATTGGTACTGTCAGGAACAGTGGACGGAGATAGAAGCAACACAGGAAAGAAGAACAGAGAAGAGAGATTTTCTTTTCTTTTTAAAAGATAATCTAGTGTGGCATTTCTACTGTAATCCTACACTTATCCCAAAACAACCTCTTATTTTACGGTTGAAATTTCTTTCGCACCGTGGACGACATGACCAGGTTCCCCATGCTAGAATATGGTTTCATAGAAGCATATGTAACGAGGAAGCTCTACAAGGAAAAAATGAAAGCACAAGAAGAAGAGTGAGAGAAAGACACCAACATGAAGGTTTTTTCAACAACCAAAATGGGTTCAGAGGACCAAACATCATCAAGTGGGTGTTTCTCATGGATCTCCAATCACCAGCAAAGGAAAATTTGTTGGATTTCAGATTACGATAACGACACTGAATTCCTGATTCATGTGTTGGGCTTTTCACAATAAAATTGCTTCTCTACTTTTTTTGATGTACTTACATTAATTGGTTCTTTCAATTTTTCTTTCTTTCTTTTCAAGCAACAAGAAGACTTTATTAAGAAGATGGCACACAAGATGTGTCCATCAAACAAATTTCTTTCAATTTTTCTTTCAACGTATCCTACAATTATTTCTACTATGAGATTAATGAAATGAACTTGTCTCTTTGTATTGTACTAATCGCTTTTTAATTATTTGGGAATGTACCGTAAAATGATATTTTTGACGACCTGTTAAAGAAAAATATATGCAATTAATGAAGGATCAATCATAACTTATTTTCTTTAATTAAGAATTTAATTATTATACATTAATAATTTTATATTGTCAATCAATTATAAAAAATACTATTATATTCATGTAATCCCACCATAAATTGTTTCATACGTGTGCCACAATTTACGTTAGCAATGCATAAAAAAATACAAAATTCATATGGTGTAGTAGCATTTCTTCTTCACGTAGATCTAAAAAATTGGTTTACTAAATTAATTATTGAAATTATAAATAATAATCAATTTAGTTCTTATTACACTACAAAAATAACATGATTTAGCGACCGAAGAATACGCTCCCTAAATTATCAAATTCAGCCGTTCAAAACATTAGTGATCGAATTGGCGATCGACTTCAGTGCATCACAAAAGCCTGACTGGCCAAGTCCTAAGTCACGGAACTTAATTTCGGTTGCTATTTAGTGCCTATTTACCCAGTCGCAATATAATAAAATTCGATCGCAACGTATTTGGTTGCTCTTTTTGAGTGACCAATTCTGCAACTGAAACAGGCAGTTGCTAATTCGACAACTAATATATAAAAATTTAAACAAAATAAATTAAACTAATATTCGATCGCTACTTCGGTCTCTATTAAATAATTAATTTTATAATAAAATTTTAAAAATCCCTTTCGGTTGATAATTAGGTGGCTAACTTATAATAGAATGTGTTAAGATATAATTTTGTTGCGATTTATTAATTAATTTTAGAATTAAAAGGGAGTTCGATCGCTAATGTGGTCTCTATTTAATATTTAATTTTAAATATAAATAAATTAAAATATGTTTCTGTTGCAGATTCAGTCGCTAAAGAAAAATATGCTTTATTTGTTTCCTTTTTCATATGTTACTTTTTGACCTGCTTAATAATTATCAACTGTAATTATAATTTTTGATTAAATTATATAATCAAATTGATAAATAAAAGTGAACATTCATAATGTGTAAATATATCTAATTAATAACAGTTCTAATTTAAAGGTTGATAAAATAAAAATTCAAAAGTTTAATAAAGTTCAAATTCATAACTTAACACATGACATAATCAAACTAAAATAAATTATAACTAGGAATCAATGGTCCTTTGACATGTCATGAGGATAATCAACCTGAGCATCATCAACATGGTACTCAATTTCATTCGTTGTGATAGTTGATAGACTAGGAGCTGGCATGATAGATAGAATATGCAAGTGTTGAATATACACTGCATTTGCTCATTTTATTGGTGAATTTGCTCATGTTGCTCTTGCATCTATTGTCTCATCTCCTGACTTTGGCGATCATGATTCTCCATGAGTAGCAACATCGTTTCCTCAAGTGTCTTCTCCTTATCTGCCTTTCCATAAGCTCAACATTTAATTTACTAATTGTTTCACGCATTTCCTCTATTTGGTATTCCACAAGAGTAATAGTAGATGGAACTAATTTTGAACAACTAAACCTTTTGCTCAAAGTACCCAGCCCATACATGTTCCCCTTGTAATTTGGACCTCCAATAACATTTAAATATATTTCATTATCATTAGCAGAAGTAGTAGTGTTAGGAAAATCATGTGTAGATGTGTCTTCCTCTGTCGAATGTTGTAAAATTTTGTCTCGACGATGTTGATATTTCTCCTACAATATAAAATGAGATATGAAGATAAATTATTAAATGTGTAGACATATAAGGATTCATATTCAAGAAAATCACCACTAATACATGAAATTTATTTGACTTTAATCTACTATAGTAGGCTTCAATGTTTATACTAGCCAATCACAAACATTTAACAGTAGTTAAAGAAAAGCAAATCAAGATGTGTAAATAAATTAAAGAGATATTAACCAAAGGTAAGAGTTCATTTATAATATCAACCACAATATATCAAATAAAGTGATATAATTAGAAAAAATAATTTACAGCAAATTCGCAGGACTTATCATTGACCTATTCTCCCAACTTCAATTTCTTAATTTTCTCCATCACCTCCCAAAGAGTTGGTGGTCTTTGAAACTCCTTTGAATACATGAATTTAAAAAGGTTAAAATTGTAAAACATTTTAATTAATTATATTAAATTGAAAATCAATGAAATATGTGTGTATATATATGTGTGTGTGTGTGTGTATATATATATATGTATATATAAAATGAAATTTATCAGCTTTTCAAAGTGAGTTGCAGTATATATGAGACCACCATAATATACTGAGGCTCTCCTATCAACAAATCAATTCGCCTTGCAGTGGAACTCTTGTTTAGGAAATCTATAGATCCCCAATGTTGGTCCAAGACTGCTCGAATATTGGCTGTTATCCACTTTCCTTTATCTTGATCATTTCTGATCTTGTTTATTGCACTTTTCAAAATGAGTGAACCTTTTCTCTCAAAAACAATTCTAATGACTCGCTCTTCTTTTGGTATCACCTATAATATTTTTGCATAAAAATAAGAAACAAAAATTAAATTAGAAATGATAGCAGAAAATAACCAGATTTTGCATTTACATTTGGATGCTTGCAGACAAACTCCTCCTCCTTCAATAATGACAAGACACGAAATTAAAAATAAAAAACAATAACATTAAAATACCACTAATTCCATGATAATGCTCTTTGAATAAAAAAGGAATAAATAAAAGCATGCATATCAACATTGAATAAAATAGTATTGAATAAAACAGTATATCTACTTTTTGCCAAGATCGTATCTCGAAAGTTTATGCCAAGATTGAATAAAATAGTAGTATATCTTGATCTACTTTTTGAAAAAGGTTTTGATCTTCCAAAAATAATTTCGACAAAACATAACAAAGTGTATATATATAATGGAAATCAATGTCAATATCAATATATGTTTTTAAACATTGGCATTTCGTGGAGACAAAGAAAAGGAGAGCAGAATCTTTGACTGGAAGCATATCCATTGGAAAAGACAACACACACTAAAAAACTTAGTAAATAAATAATTTAAATAATCTGAAATGACTTGTGTTGAATCATGATGCTTGTTACCTTTCACAGCAAATATACGTTTGTTTAAACATTTAAGATATGTGTTTTTAGATAAGAAAAAGTATTTAAATATTGTGTAAAAGGTAATTTAATTTTAATTATTCATTTGTAAACGAACACAATGCTAGAGTTCAACAAGCAAAAAATCCAAATGAACAGCATCACATTCGGCATGAGGCATCAACACTAGATCCCGTGACAGAAAAATAGTTAGAAGGGATAATTATTCTCCTGAAAGCATCAGATCTACACCACAAAAGACCAATACTAAAAAAATACTCAGTAGAAAGTGAAAAAATATAAATAAAACTCATATCCATAACCTCAACGGTCTAGATAGGACAAAACAACAAACAATTTAACTAAATGCTACTTACAAATATAAATTATGCAAACCAAAGCAAAAGAAGGTTTAGGTTTAAGAAAGAAAACAAAGAAAAGGGTGATGAACCTGAAGAAAGAAAGAAAGAACACTCGCTGGAAGCAGAGAAGAGCAGAGCCTGCAGAACCAAACTCCACAAATGACGTTGTAAAGTGATATAATTATTAGTGTGTCTTAAAGAAAATGCTTTGAAAGAGAAACAGCAGTAGAAGATATGTTTTATTCATTTTATTTAATTAATAAATTGCATCCCTTTCAATTGTGGTCCCATGATCCATGATCTAGTGGTCAGAGCATTGGACTTTTAATCCAATAACCCAACTTCATTATCTGTGAAACCTTTATTTAATTTTTTATTAACGTTGGTTTAGAGTTTGTATAATATGCTTTTATTTTACTTCGAATTTCAAATATTGTTGCAAAAAGTTTGTATATGTTGCTGTATGTAGTGAAAGGCGATTTTGAGTTAAGGTTCTTGCTTTTTCTAAAAACAATATTATAAATTTGTATTGAGAAGTTCATATGAGCTAAATCAGGGTTTTGATTTTTTTTATTTAGATGTAGTAGTAATACCTATTATATTGAAAAGCTATTAAACGGATACTTGTGTGAGAATGGTTTTTAAAAGTACTTGAAAAGATAAATTATGAATAGTAAATATGTATATCAAATAAGATAATTATCTTTATTAATAGTTATTAATAGTTAATTATATTTTAATACCAAGTAAAAAAAACTCGTTAATCACAATCATCGTCAAACTTCTCGAATTGATATTATAAAAGAAAAGAGATAACACGCATGACAGAGTACACATAAATATATTTTTTTTACTATTTTTC
Source organism: Glycine tomentella (assembly GCA_007407185.1). Classification (NCBI taxonomy): domain Eukaryota; kingdom Viridiplantae; phylum Streptophyta; class Magnoliopsida; order Fabales; family Fabaceae; genus Glycine; species Glycine tomentella. Next base: position 284,553 of record PYAF01002836.1, on the reverse strand, counting down.
TTAATAAACAATTAATATCAACATCAACGCTACTTTTAATCCAAGTTAATTGGGATCGATGGTAGATGAATCCAATTATAAATCGAAAATAAGATAAAGAAAGAGAAAGGAAGAGGGGAAGAAAAGTAGAAATAAGACAAAAAAGAATAAAAGTAAACTAAAATAAAAGAAGGATGAAAGGAGGAGGGAAAAAATGAAGAGGAAAAGAACTAAAATCAAAAGGAACAATTGGAACATAGAAATGCTAATGGGTTTAACCCTCCACCAAACTTATAGTTTTTCTCCACTCCGTCCCAAGACATATCGTCCGCCAATCTATATTCCGCTCCATTAAATCTTGTTTAACTACCTTTCCCAAGGTAAGTTTTGGTCAACCTCTATTTCTCTTTGTGTCGAGCTCTTGGTAACAAACTCTTGTTCTTACGGGAGCATCTAGTGGTCGTCTCATAACGTGTCCAAACCACCTCAATCTATGCCCCCTCATCTTTTTTCGTCGAATATCCTCATTTCTTATTTTATCCATCTTCGTATAACCACACATTTATCTTAACATCCTCATTTCTACTACCCTTATTTTATGTTCATGTTGCCTATGTGCTGACCAACATTTCGCTTCATATAACATTGTTGATCTTATAGCTGCTATATAAAATTTTCCTTTTAGTTTAAGGAGAATTTTGCGGTCACACAAAAACTCTGATGTACTCCGTCATTTCATCTACCATACTTTGATTCTATGATTTACATCCTCATCAATCTCACCACATTTTTGCAAAATTGATCCCAAGAATCAAAACATATTTCTTGGGTACCTCTTGACCAAGTAGATGCATTGTGTCTTGATCACCATCTCTTATCCACGAAAACTCACACTTCATATATTCGGTCTTGCTCTTGCTTATCATGAATCCTTTAGACTTCAAAGTGTTTCTCCACAATTCCAGTTTCCTATTAACATCATCTTTGGTCTCATCAATAAGCACGATATCATCTGCAAAAAGCATACACCATGACACATTTTTCTTAATAAAAAATGGCTTAAAAATATTTAAAATGAAAAGTAAAAATAAATAAAAATGATTGAGTTTAATATCAAAAGGTAAATTAAGCATTTTGCTAGTTGATTTTTTTAGCTCAATTTAAATATATTAAAATATGAAAAAGAATAAAATATTTTTTAAAATATTTTTTAAATGAATGAGCCCATTGGCTATCTCATTTGGCCTGTAGAGGGTTGGACTAATGACTCGTCTCAAAATTAGCCCAGCCCGGGCCGACCCAAAAATTCACTGGCTCGTAGTGGGTTGGCACACCTCTATTTGTGAGTAATATCCATATGCAAAATTTACATTTTCAACATATGCATATTTGGTGGGTAATATGTGTGGGTAAAATTAATTATTTTTATTAATTTTTCCTAACTTAATTATAACTCAATTATCATTATTAATTTTTCTTAAATTATTTTATAAATTTATCAATATAGTATTTAATAATTATTTTTATACAAGACAATTAAAAATTGAGCTTAACATGTAATACATGAAATTATAAAAAAAAAAAAAACTTGAGCTTGACTCTTTTACATAATAAAGTGAGAGTGGTATCTTAAAAACAATGACAGTATAGTACACAATTATATATGTTAGTACATGACTTTTTTCTCATAATATAATTAATTTTACTATTTTTAAAAATATCTTTAATCTTAAATTAATTTTTATAAAATGAAAAAAATTATTAATTTATCAATTTGTGTATTACACAGGAACACGCACTAATAATTTTTAATTAATTATTAAACTTTGGTTAGTGTATGTGTTACACTAAAGTCATATTGGGCTTTGATTGAACTTTATTGGGTTTTAATCAATAATTAATGCATATGTTACACTAAAGTGATATTGGACCTTCATTGGATTTCAATCATTAATGCATATGTTATACTAAAGTCATATTGAAAAGTTGTGAATGCATAAGTTGCACATTGAACCTTAATAAATCATTATTAGGCCTTGGTTAGTGAATATGTTAAATAAGGCTTAATTGCAAAATTTGTCCCCCTATTTTGCCTATTTCACCAAATCGGTCGTTTCTATTTTTTAATTTACTATCTGAGTCCCCCCATATTTTAAAATTCACTATTTGAGTCGTTGATTTTAACCATTGAATGTTAAATTTTAAATGTTGACTAAACTAGAAAGTTGATTAATATTTTCTTAAAAAATAAGAACTTAAAAAAAATTGAGAAATAACTAGAACCATAGTCTTTAAAGTGAGTGACACACTCCTTTACCACTACACCCACACACCCATTTGGATATTTGGTGTAAAATATAGTATTAATATAAATTTTATGCGAAAATTGTTCAAAATTCAAACTTTATTCTTTTTTAATTTATTATATTTTTATAATATTATATATTATCTTTTAAAATATAATATATAAGATTAAATTCTATTTTTGCATAAATTACAATATGTATACTTATGTAAGTTTTATTTTTATTTTATATTTTTTTATGATATTAAAATATAATATATAATATTAAATTCCATTTTCGCATAAAACTTATATTAATACTATATTTTGCACCAAATATTCAAATAAGCATTTGGATATAGTGGTAAAGGAGTGTGCATTTCACTACTCCAAGGACCATTAGTGGCTCAGATAATGAATTTTGAAATATAAGGGACTGAGATAGTGAATTAAAAATAGGATGACCAATTTGGTGAAATAGGCAAAATAGGGGATGAATTTTGCAACTAAGCCTTAAATTAAATTCAAATTGGAATTTTAGTAAATACATAAGTTATTCATTGCATCTTATTGGACATTGCTTAGTGCAATATTGTACTAAAGTCCAATTAGGTTTCATCAATGCATAAATATTACTTACACCATATTTAACCTTGATGAATCATTAGTGTTACACTTATGCCTTATATTTTAAAATACTTAATTTTACAAAATTTGATTATGTCACATATTTTCATGATATAAATAGTATTTATTTATTATAATTTTTAAATAATAATGTGAAATAAACAATTATTTTATAAAAAAATTAAAAGGTTAATAACAAGTATGATTTATTTATCTTAATAAAAAATGTAAATATTGGTTTGTTAAGTTTATTAAAAATTATCATAGTATAATTAAAAATATTATATATTTATTATGATTTATAAAATATTGTAAATAGTAGTTTGTTAATTTAAAAATATTACTAATATATTGTTTCAATACTTGAAAAGTATAAAATGTATTTAAGTATATGATATATATATATATATATATATATATATATATTATCATTAAAAATAAATTAAGAATTTAGTTTATAACGTTTTTTAAAAAAATATATTTGGTCGCTAATTCGATTGTAATCTAAAGATATGGAATCTAATAGCCACTGAAAAAATGTCATTCCCTATAATCAAAACAACTTCAAGTTCCTATTTGATTGGTAATCTGGTCGCTAAGGGTTGTTATAGTTTTTGTATTTATAAATATGGTCATCGAAATAGCGACAGAATATTTCTGCGATCCTCCGCCTCGGTCGATAATTTGATCTCTAATTTAGTCTTTAACTCAATTGCTGACTTAACTAAGCCACCACGTTAAACTTCGATCGCAAATTTGATCGCAATTGGCAACCGAATCATTTTAGCAGCTATCTCGGTCTCGAATAGCGACCGAAAGTGTTCGGTCGCTAAATTGCATTTTTAAGTAATGTTATGAAAATAAATTTATTTATCCATTTTCTCAATTATTAAGCAATTTAAAATTAACATTAAAAATTATTTTTCTCTTAAATTTTGCAAATTTAATTAATCTAATTAGTTCACTGTCTTAATTAATCACCGTGGGTTTGATTCTTAAATTGGATAATCATCCGTCCCTTTGATTTTTGACGTTTAGAATTAAATCACTTTTTAATTATTTGGGAATCATTGTATTGTAAAATAATATTTTACGACCTGTTTAAAGAAAAATGTTTGTAATTAAATAATGGTGTAAAATTGTTTTATAGGGTTCATGTATGACTTTTTTTCTTAAAAGTTTAATGGTCGACAAAAATTTAATATATTAAAAATATAAAGTACATTTAATTAAAATAAAAGGATAAACATATCAACAAAAATTAAAATATACATTTACACAAACTTGTAAATGTCTTAACCAATTTACTTTTGTAATATGTCTTTCTCTCGCGTTCACTATTGGGGTGAATAAATACTTTGTGGGCGGCTATGCATTGAAATATTTGAACTTATTCCATTCTTTTCATATGCATGGAAATATCAAAGTGGTTTCATTCATGCGATGCTTGCACCATATTTATTTTTTATATTATTTTGTTTACTTAAATTTAATTTTATATATATTCTACATTTTTATTTTTAAATATTAGGTTAACGAATATGTTTAACCCACTAATTAGTAGTGAGTTAAGTCAGGTTAACTATTTATTAGCTCACAAAAAATGAGACAAATTGGAGTGACAATTTTTTTTTATCAATTAAGCAAGTCAAGCTAACTCACCTTAACAACATTTAACAACATAATATTGACAATATTATTTTTTATTAATCTTTCGATTTATTATAGGAAAAAGATCTTAACTAATTCAAAGTTTGATTGGGAGGTAAGTCTAGTTAAGAATTATTTTCATCAAAGATCAACATCGTATATTATCCGAACAATTTAATCTTAACTTCAACACATTGATCATTTATACCCAATCACTATATTCTAATATTAGCAATATTTGTTCATATATACTATATTTTTCACATACACTATGCTTATTCTGAATTTAATACGCATACTTTATTGTAATACTATCTAATCCTCACAATATTATACAGTAATAATTAACTATAAATGACGAAGGACCGTAAAAAAAATGATGAAGGGAATTGTTCTTTTTGAAGACACTTTATAATAAAAATAAATGTTATGTATTAAGATAAAGATATATTTTAATTTAATATTTTAGTAGTTAGAAATAGAAAAATATTAGTATTTCATTCATTAGAAAAGTAGGAAGGTGTATACATTTAATAATATTTAGTTCAATTGAAAATGATTAATAATATGCATTAAAAAATCGATTTCATAAAACAAAAATACCAACTCCATCTTTTATATGATAATGCGATTACATAAATGTTACCCTTTTATTTTGTAGTAGAATATATATTTTTTTTACATTATACATATATTTTGAATGTAAATTAAAATTAATTAAAGTATTTTTTTTGTTGCAATCAAAGTATATATTTTAAAATTAAAACTATTCTTATTTAATTTAAAATAAACGGACGCTAAAATTTATGCTTTTGTGGTATATGACGATGATTGAAGTGGAATTGTTTGTTTTCTTTTTCTTATCTTTTAATTTTACAGCAACAATGCGAATTGAGAACTTCATCCTTTCCGTGAAATGACGTAGTGGATGTGGGAACAAAGAAGATGCATGTATATAATATATCTTTGCCTACCAATAAGTGACTGATGCCATTGGTTTTGAATTTGGTTTCTTTAAATAAAATTTTAATATCGAATTTTATGATTGAAAAAAATATAATTAAGAGGAGAAATCTTACTAATAAAGATGATTAGTTAGATTTTTCAATAAAGATTAGTCATAGTAAAAATTAATAGATATTTTACACCAATATCATGGTATATATATATATATATATATATATATATATATATATATATATACAAAATTCAAATGGTGTAGCACTATTTCTCCTTCACATATTTTTAAAAATTTGGTTAACTAAATTAATTATTAAAATTATAAATATAAATGAATTCAATTCTTAATATAAATATAACACAACGTGTCTTAAAATTAAAGTTGAGTTGTTTGGATATTATCCAAGTGCAATCATTGATGGAACTCCATATTAGTGAACCCCTTTCTACTAAACCAGAGGATTGGAAAAAAATGATTAACATAAATAATTAATTTGCTCTTAAATTTTGCAAATTTAATTAGTCCACTTTCTTAATTAATCATCGTCGGTTTGATTCTTAAATTTGAGAATCATCCGTCAATTTTATTTTTGACGTTTAGAATTAAATTGACTAATAATAAAGTTAAGATTTCAATTAACTAATTCACATAAGAATTAGCGAGCAATATAATTAATATTTGCTAAACTAAATAACAAGTCTTTGAAAAGGAAAATATAATGGGCAAAAGAAAACAATACTGTGATTACTAGGATAAGATTTTACAACCAATCATATTTCACATAAGTGATAGTGGGTCAAATCTTGATCGATATTTCGGTATAGATTAAATTATTTTGGGAGAAATACTGATCTTATATGTATTCATGGTTAATTACTAGTTTTGATAGAGACTATTTCGTAATATAATGATAAAAAAAGAAGAAGGAATCCAACAAGAGAGAAGCGAAACAGAATTACGTTTATTTATTCGTAGGTGATTTGGGCATACCATTTTGTACCATGAAGCAATTTCCAAAAGGAAAAACGCGGCAAAATAATGGTCTACGACGACTTTAAAACACAACAAAATATACTGTCGAGGTTGGACCACTACTTTTTTTTTTGCTTGTTCCCCAAGCCTGTACAAGTCTATATATATTCACTGTTGAGGTTGGGCCACTAATTTTTTTTGCTTGTTCCCCAAGTCTGTACAAGTCTATATATATCAACCACATCATTCTTCTTCTTCCATATCAATTATCATATCATACTCTTTTCTATAATTCTAATTTCTGGGCATGGCTACGCCAGGGTTTGGTCTCGCTGAAGCATACATGACACGGAAGATATACAAGGAAAAAATGAAAAAGATAGCACAAGAAGAACAAGAGGGAGAGAAAAAAACCAACATGAAGATTTCTACGATCAAAAGGGGTTCCGAGGATAAAACATCAAGTGGGTGTTTCTCATGGGTCTCCAAACAGCAACACAAGAAAAATTCTCGAATTTCAGATTACAACGAAACCCTAGCTGCTGCCAATTCATGATTGACGATGTTGGGCTTTTCTACATTTTAAGTACTAATTAATGGTTATTTCAATTTTTCATCTGTACTAGAGATTGTTCTTTTTCTTTTTGTCATTATTATGTATAAGTGTATACCCTCCAGTTCCCTGAATTAATATTTGGCAATCATTGTACCGGAAAATGGTATTTTTACGAGTCTTGTGATGCTACTCAATACTTACCATTGAGGCTTGAGCGAGGAGGATCATTTGAGTTAGTGACTGAAAATCATTACCCAATTAAAGAAAAATGTTTCTATAATGTATTGGTGGATGACAATTTAGAGTACAGGGAGTAGACAATGAGAATTAGCCAGAAATTAATTTCTCCGTCGATGCAATGTTAACTAAAATTCAACAAAAAAGTAGAGATCTAGTAGTATCGATTTAAACTATGCATCAAACTGGCTTCAAAATTCACATATTGATGCTGAGGACGCGAACTGGGAACCACTTCCAGATGGGTGTCTTTTATTTCTCGTATGTGTCAACCATTTTTGTCTTTTATTTAAAAAATACTGTCTCTCAAATCGCGAATAATAATTCATTTTTATCACAATAATCGAGTTAATGTTAATATTAGCATTTAATATTTCGTACTATATAGCATTCCTCTAATACATAATATACATATACACAACGATGATATGATAAATTTAACTTTATGACAATCTCGTATCTGGCATGATGATTGGGAGATCCTTCAAAACAATTCGAAGACTAGAGTAAGAAAGACATGAGTTTGGAAAAATGTAGTTAGAATGTTATGGTCCGTCAGATTAACTATTAAAAAAGGAGACGGTTCAGATTGTTTTGCTATTTTTTGTTTTTTGTTTTTCCTATTATTTTTCCTTTTCCCATTTGCCGTTTATTCTTCTTTGTTCTTACTCCGCCATGCCGTCGCGGGAGTACCTGCCATGCCGCGTCGGTTCTGATGCCATCTCGCTAAACGCCACACGCTGCGTCGGCTCCGACGCACATTACAGAAGCAGAATTGGAATTGACCGCACATTACTGGTGTTTAATCTTCTTCTCCAAATGCAAGGAAAAACCATATTGAAAATAAATGCTAATAACAAACGCTTGTGCTGCAGCAGCACAATCAAATAACCCACATCGACGCTTCGTCTTCGATGTGCAATGGTTGTTGTTGTTGTTGTTCGTCTTCGCTGCAAGCCTGCAACAACGGCTCTTTGAAATTGCGACAACCAAACCCAGATGTGAGAAAATCTAACAAATATTTGACAAAGAAGGAGAAGAGGAAAAACAACGGTGGTGCCATCACATGCGGCGGCGGAGTCAGTCGACGAGAAAAGGAGCACGACGGAGGATGGTGTTCGGGGTTGTGGGGTCGACGGGTCGAAGTTGTAGGTAGTGGGTGAGTGGTGAGAGAGAAGGGTGAGCAGGGATAAAGTGGAAGACAAGGAAAAAAATGAAGAAAAAAAAGTCAAACTCCCGCACTGTAGGTAACGAGTTTACCTTTCTAACACTAGTTTTAGTCTTCTCTCAAAACAAACCCATGATCTAGGACATCATTAGGTTTACCTCAAATTATAGTTTTCACTTCTCTTAATGTTTCTTTGATTTCATGTGCATGCCTGACCACTTGACAAGGAGGTGTATTTTCGATTTCACATGTTCGTATTATCTATATTTGTGGTTAGCCACTTAATATTGATATTTGGTTTCTATTTTTTGTTTTATGAGGTGTTGGATTGACTAGAATTTATTTACATTTGTTCATAAAGCTTCGCTCTCTATCCTTGTTTTTATTAATGTGTAAATTGATCAAAATTTGAAATAAATAATTTATTATGGAATACAGTATATTATTTTTATCATTTACTTTGATATTTTTTTGTTAACTTTGATTTGCACTGCAACTTAAATTTTAGGTATATAATATAATATTGCATATCTAATTTATGTAGCTCTGCCACTGCCGCCTGTGAACTTTTTATAACCTATTTTTTTTTTTAAAGAAAAAACTTACACTTGTGTAGTTTAGTAATATGGTTAGTTGCTAAATGATGATATAATATTTTGATTTAGTATAAAATTATAGATTAAGAATATGATGTAAAAAAATATTTTTTAGGTGACTTAAAATATAGATTATGTTACCATTTTGAGAAATAATTTTTTTATTAGACAATTCATAGTTAAGTTTTAAAATTGGTCAATTTTTTCATTTTTAAAATATAATTGTCTGTTTATTTTTTTGTTAAATGTGGGTAGACATGTAAACCTATGGGCTATGTAGGGTGGGTGCAAGCTTCCTTAAATGAGCATGTTTGGAATGCGAGATTTGCAAGATGGACTTAGCGAGTTGTAGGCTTCACAGGCTGGTTTGCCTGCATTCCCTGTTCTAGTTGCCAATGTAAGAAACTAAGATACACAAAATCAAAAACACTTCAATTTAAACTTTCATACCACAAGAAAATACCATAACTATTAAGCATGAATAGAAAACTTCAAAATACATAATTATTAAGCAAATCATGGAACTCAAAAGAAAACATGGTACTTATTAAAGCATGGCAAAATCTTGAACGTCTTCATATATAGTGCACTGAACTCAATGCTTTAAGAATACTCAAACCTTAAAGTGAAAAAATTGGAGAAAACAAGGTACTATTCTTTGTCATGATTGATTGAACAACTAATATGATTCAAATCTAATGACAAGTGTAATTATTATCCCAATAGAAAAAACTAGTTTGATAAAATGTCTCATTTGTTCTCTGCTTTAGTTTGAGCATTTCAACTTATTTTAAATTCACCATTTCTTTTGGTCTGAATTTTGAATGACAAGGTGCAATCTAGTATAGATGGTTCGGTTAGTTATGGTAGTGTTGACTTCCATGTTGGTTTGGGCCTTTACTCCTTCAATGCTGACCCAGACCCATTGAGGGTACTAAAATCCTAAACCTAATCCACCCCTTTAAATACATTAGTTGAGGGTTCTCTTTTGGAGTTTCTGAAAGCTGCTGAAAAAGCCCTTTCATTTGAGAGCCTCAAGTGACAATCTTGAGTGCACATTTGAGCTTCAAGTGCTCTCAAGTACACATCTTGAGAGCACCATAGCTGTGGTGGCTAACCCGAATGTCGAGATATTCTTCCTTGGTGAAGAAATTTTGAACATTGTCCATGATGACTGCATTTGGATTGTTGACTCCGGCGCCTCTTTCCACGTCACCCCACATAAGGGATTCTTTTCTGCCTATAGAGAGGGAGATTTTGGTGTAGTGAAGATGGGAAATCAGGTGACCAGTAAGATTGTTGGTGTCAGTGAAGTAACTCTGACCACAGATGTCGGGTGTCGACTTGTGTTGAAAGATGTAAGGCATGTGCCTGACATGCGATTGAACCTGATCTAGGTTGGCAAGCTAGATGATGTCGGGTTAGTGAACTACTTCGGAGGAAGTAGATGGAAGCTGGCCAAGGGAAACTTGGTCATGGCCCGAGGAAAGAAAGAAGGCTCCTTGTATGTCATGCAAGGAAAGACCAATGGCGGAGAAGCCAATTATGTTCAGGATGGACCAAGCTTGGAGCTGTGACACAAGCGCCTCGGCCACATGAGCGAGAAAGGACTCCAGATTTTGGAGAAGAAACAACTATTGATCGGGTTGAAGGGTCAAGTGCTAGAGAGTTGCACGCACTGCCTGGCTGGGAAGCAGCACCAGGTTTCGTTTGTGAAACCAGATCAACCCAGACGACGCAAGAACATTCTTGACCTCGTTCATACTGATGTTTGCTCTATATCCGAGAGATCACTCGGTGGAGCTCAGTATTTTGTTTCTTTCATTGATGATCACTCCTGCAAAGTGTGGGTTTATTTGTTGAAGACAACAGATCAGGTATTCCAATCTTTCAAAGAATTTCATGTAATGGTGGAAAGGGAGATTGGCAAGAAGTTGAAAGTTGTTTGATTTGATAATGGTGGTGAGTATTGTGGTCCTTTTGATGCTTACTGTAGAGAAGTCGAGATCTGACTTGAGAAGACGTCCCCCAAGACTCCACAACTGAATGGACTGGCTGAGAGGATGAACCGGACTATTGAAGAGAAGGTCCAAACTATGTTGTCCAATGTCGGGTTGTCGAAAACATTCTGGGGAGAAGCCTTCAGAATTGCTGTTGATTTGATCAATCTCTCACCATCTCGACCGCGTGAAGGAGAAATTCTAGAGGAAGTTTGGACCGGTCGAAGAGTAACTTATGAACACTGAAGATGTTTGAATGGCGAGCTTTTGTGCATATCCCTAAAGATGAAGGGCAAAGCTCGATGTAAAGACAAAGGAATGCATTTACCTCGGTTCGCCGAAAATCGAGTTTGGGTATAGATTATGGGATCCTATCAAGAAGAAGATAGTGAGAAGCCGAGATGTGATCTTTCATGAAGATGAGACTCTTCATGACATCTCGAAGCCCATAGTCCAGGTTACTGTCAGACGTGAAGAACCCGTCCCTCCTGTCCGAGCTGAAGCAGAGGGAGAGCCCAATGAAGAAAATGATGTCCAACAAGAAGCTGATGAGGACCAAGAGACCGAGGTCCGTATTGATGACAAGGACCAGGATGATGATGATGAACCGGATTCTCAAGCGGCTGAAGAGGAACAACCGAGATATCCCACTAGAGGAAGAATACCTTCTATAGGTACCCATCTGATGAATACACCGTCATTGCTGAAGACGTGAGCCTCAAAGTTATGATGAGGCCATAACGAGCTTAGAAAAAGAAGAACGGGAGAAGGCAATGAAGGACGAGATGAATTCCCTGCATGAAAACAAACTTATGAGCTGACTGTGCTGCCCAAAGGGAGACGAGCTCTGAAGAACAAGTGGCTGTATAAGATCAAACAGGAAGAGAATGGCCAGAAGCCAAGATTCAAAGTTCGGATTGTAGTGAAAGGCTGCAATCAGAAGAAGGGGATTGACTTTGAAGAGATATTCTTTCCTGTTGTGAAGATGACCTCAATCTGAACTGTGTTAGCCATGGTGGCTTCAACGGATCTTGAGGTAGAACAACTGGATGTGAAAACGGCATTTCTTCACGGTAAGTTGGAAGAGGAAATATATATGGAGCAACTTGAAGGGTTCTGAGCTTCGGGATGCGAAAGCATGGTATACCGTTTGAAGAAGAGTCTCTATGGCTTGAAACAAGCACCTCGGCAGTGGTACAAGAAATTTGAATCCTTCATGATTGATCACAAGTTCATGAAGACTAAGGCTGACTATTGTGTATTTGTGAAGAGGTGTGAAAATGGAGATTCTCTGATCCTGTTGTTATATGTTGACGACATGCTAATTGTAGGGAAAAGCAAAGAAAAGATGCCTTGAAGTAGGCATTGAGCTCATCCTTCGCAATAAAGGATCTCGGCCCTGCAAAGCAGATGCTCAGAATGAAGATAATCCGGGATAGAAAGAAGAAGCTACTGTGGCTAAGTCAAGAGAAGTATGTTAAGAAGATCTTGAAGAGATTCAGCATGGGCAAAGCCAAGACAATTAGCACCCCCTAGTCGAGCACAGGAAGCTGAGTAAAAGGCAGTGTTCAAGGTCTGATGAAAGCAAAGATGAGATGCTGAAGATCTCATACCAATCTGCCATCGGAAGTTTGATGTATGCAATGGCTTGCACTAGACCTGACCTGGCATATGTAGTTGGTATGGTAAGCTGGTACCTATCGAATCCCAACAAAGATCACTGGGAAGTAATGAAGTGGATCTTCAGGTACCTTCGAGGTACAACCGACTTATTTGAGAAGGTGAAGCCGGGTTGCAAGGCTACTCGAATGCCGATATAGGGGGAGATTCTGACTCGAGAAAGTCGACGATCGGATACTTGATGAGATTTGTTGGAGGAGCAGTCTCTTGGCAATCAAGATTGCAGAAGTGTGTGACATTTTCGACAACCGAGACCAAGTACATTGTCGTGACTGAGGCAAGCAAAGAAATGCTATGGATGAAGAAGTTTCTCATGGAACTCGACCATAATCAAGACAAGTTACAGCTGATGTGTGACACCTAAGCACAATTCATCTTGCGAAGAATTCAACCTATCACTCTCGTACCAAGCATATTGATGTGATGTATCACTGGATCCGGGATGTGATGGAGGCTGGACAACTTGCACTTGGCAAAGTGCACACTGACTTGAACTGGTCCGATATGATGACCAAGCCGGTACCAGCAAGGAAATTTGAAGATTGCTGTAAAGGTGTTGGGTTGCTGAACCCATCGCAATGACATTGTTGGGTTGTTGCTGAAGGCAACACAGATGCCAGGTTGTGAACCCGCACATTGAAGAAACCAGTGCATGGAAGATGTCGAGCTGTTTGATTGAAGAGGTCGAACTCCTGTTTTGAATTTGACGCATTGAAGTTGTAGGGGGAGAATTGTTGGTTTGAGCCTTTACTCCTTCAATGCTGATCTAGGCCCATTAAGAGTACTAAAATCCTAAACCTAATCCACCCTTTAAATACATTAGTTGAGGGTGGAAACTGGTTACTCTCTTTTGGAGTTTTCGAAAGCTGTTGAAAAAACTCTTTCGTTTAAGAGCCTTAAGTGACAATCTTGAGTGCACATTTGAGCAAGCTTTGTGCTTTTCATATTTGAAAGATCACCATTGTAGGAGAAGTTGATTGAACCATCACAGTGGTGTATTTTTGATTGTGTCCCATTATTGTTATAGTGGAAGTTGATTCTGGACTTGTGTCCCATGAGTTTTTCTTCTTCACTTTGAGAAAGGTTTTTTCCACGTTAAGCATATTGATTGTGTTCTCTCTTGTCTCTCGTTTTTCACTTTTGCATTTGATTCGAGGGTCTGCTGTAACCCAGTTGTTTGATTTGATTTGGTTTGAGGGCCTGCGTTTGACCCAACATTCCAAAAGGCTACTATGTTCTCATAGGTCCTTGCATTCAGTAGGATGGTGTTGTTTTGATTCACTTGATGCTGGATTTGCCTCCTTTTATAGATCATATGGTAAGATCTTTATGTAGTTTCTTAACCGTAGATAGCTGCCACTTGCTGTCATTTTGATTTTTATTCAGTTTGTAGCTTCTAAGAATCTTTACATATATGATTTTTTAATACATAGATATATAGAGCAGTTTATCTCGGGAAAGCTATCTTGTTTGTGAGTGTAACCTATGTTAACATATTTTAATCAAAGGATTACTGCTAACTTATTTACCTGCTTCCATGTCTGTTACAACAAGATATCTTCTCTGAGATAATCGTGAACAAAGCTACAGGCAAAAGTTGACCTTGATCAGTATGTTTCTTTTTCCTTAATTATTTTTATTTCTTATGTTTCTTCTCTGTCAGAAGTTGCATTTTCATTGTTAATAATATAATCAATTTCTTCAAATCGTAGTTATTATTGTGTGTCTACTACTATTTTTGTATCTTACACCCTTTTCATTTTTATGTACATAAGGATCTACAAACAATTGATGATGCTACCATAGAGAAGGATGAGGTAACTTACTTCATAATTATTACTGCTAGTCTACTACTATTTTGAAATTAAATTTTCAAGATAATCTAAATAAGTGTGTGCATATTTTTCCATGAAACAAAGACCTTGAATATTTGAAATATTCAGGCCAATATTCTTGAGTTTATCTTCACTTGCACTGGATTCGCTTTATAGCAAGTTCGGGTGAGGACTGGATCTCCAATTACTCGTTATGGTCTAGAGAGTAGAAATTGAGCTACTTGTCATAGAATTCGTTGCAGATTAAGGACTGATGAAGATGAAGTTGAGTATATAGAAGTAAATCTATCAGCATTTGCTCAAGTTTATTTGTAGATGTATACACATTTCATTCAATGAGAGGTTTGATATGCCCCTATTGACTTTTCTAAATCCTCTGCCATTTGTAGTGAAAACCTTTACTTAAGCTATCTGAAAAGCTCACAACTAAGACAGGTAAGACTAATTTAAATCGGTTTTCTTCAACCTCACATTATTATATTCTTCCTTTTTTATGATTTTTGAACTTTAATGTTGATAGTTATCTCATTGGTATTTAATGTAATTAATATGCATGCACATTATTTTAAAAGAACTTCTTATTCATTAAAAAAGAAAATATAACAAAATAAAATAGGCTCAGTAATTATGATACAATGATATAAGATGCAATGCTAGTGTCCTGCTACTTGTTTTTACAAGAACTTCTTATTCATATAATTGTTACATATTTTCTTCTCTTCAAAAATATTGTTTTAATTCAGGCTCTTGAGAGATAGATGCAGGCTCTTCACAATCTGTCACTGAATCTCAAGGTAATTCTTGTTCTCATGAATTTTACCTTTTCATTCACAAGTGATTAGATTTCCTAATTCTCATATACGGTAATGCACCTGCACAGCAAAACAAAATTGCATAGTAGTATCAAAACTCGTAGTCACTTGCGTTGTGGATTTGACCTACAATTATGTAGGTAACATCAGTGTCATTTTGCAGCACAATCTTTTTTTTCTACAAATACCTTGTTAGGATTAACTTAATCTGACAGCAAATGGAAATGTTGTATATATAAATCAGTATGATTGTAACATGTATGACATAATGTCCTTTACGAGTGTATCAAAACGATGGTGCACGTATCCTTCATGCTTCCCTTTACAAATAATAATATTGAGTGCATTTGTACAGTGAAATTCTCCACTTGAAGTAGTGAAACTGAAACAAACTATTTGTGCGCAGAGAAGGTGGCTAAGGATCTTCAACTATTTGCCCAGCATATGGATTGTAAATCTCTAGATATGGAAGATGTGATAATTTGTGGTCAGTATAATCATCTTCTGCTTTTCAAATAGAAATTGACTTTGCTTTCTTCGCTCTTTAAATATTATGTATTTTGGTTTCAACACATAAGAATGAACAGTATGGCTTGTTGAGCTCCTTCTCCAATTTTTTGTTCTCTGTTCCAACATAAAAGCCTTGCTACGACGGACCAATCCCCGGGACTTCCATGTATGCCTCTTACTATAACACGAATCATGATGCATTTTTTCATCTTTCTTGTATTGCTAGTTTAAGGAAAAGCAATTTCACTGCATGCTACTGCTTAGATAATTGTCTCTATCTAAAGTTTCATTTACTTTTATACATGATAATTGCTTTGGTATATGGTGGTTTAAAATTTTAAATTGGCTAATGAATGGTCTATTCATATGAAACTAGCATGGATACTTGTATATTTTATATATGCATGTAGCGAAAGCCATGTGCATACTTGTATGCTTGTTCTTGCTCTAATATGTTTTCATTCTGCTGGAGCAAGATCTCAAGTTATTTGAGCTTGAATATGAAAACTGGAAAACGAAAGCTTGTTTAATTGGTTATAAATCGCTTTTAATTTTCAAACATGTGAAAATCATGTTATGCCTGACAGTGTGTTCAACGCACACCTTTTGTGTACTTTCAAATATGAAATTTGTCCATATACTCTTGATGGATGAAATATATATTATGGTCACTTGTATTTCTCAATCTTAATTTTTTTACATTTTATATTAAACTTATATTAGATACTAGAATGGATTATGTGGTATTATAATTATTTTTATTTTTGTTATAGATGGATTATAATATTATTTTTAAATGGGTAATTTAATAAATATTTGTAATATATTTACTTAACTTATGGCTTTACTAATGAAATTTAAATTAATCATTTGATTGTTTTAAAAAAATTATATAATATTAAACGGATTAAAATTATTATCGATTATTTAGATATAGGCTATAGTAACATACACTAAATGTTAGAATATGTTAACAAATTTATTCTCGCAATTGCTAAAGTTATAGGTATAGGCTATGGTAACATACACTGTCTTAGATATAGGTAGGTAGTTCGGCACCGATGTGTTGCTTCTATTTGTGTTGAAAATCTGAGTATACGATATGCATATATACTTATATGGTGAGGGTGAAGACTATGAGGGGATAAGAAATAGTTTTAAAGTGGGGATTTGAAAATGTGAGAAAATTAAGAGCGATACTTATTAGGTATACATGTTGGTATATTTTAACCAACAGGTAAGGAAATGTTGTCACTCATAGGCATTCTTTATATGAATCATATGATCAAAATTTTATATCTAAATATATTGTTGACTTCAAAGAAAGAAAGTTACTTGTAGGTTTAACCTTCCATATACAAAGATAAACTTCCAAATGCAACAATACAAGTGAAATTACTTATGAAATATTGTAAATGTCAAAACCATTATTGAAAAGTGGAATAAGAAAATCATTTGGGTCTTCCATTAATTACTAAACATACTCTCTTTCGCCTTCTCTTTTTGTATTTTTTATTATTGGAAATACTCTTTATTCTTTAAAATAAAAATTATATATTTTCTACAATTCTTTATTATTCTTTAAACCCTTCTCACTTGAAATAGAAGTTACCAAAGCTTGAACCTATTCAGTTTCATATTTCTGACTAGTTAATCCTTATAAAAAGATTATAATTATGCTTCAATCTTGTAACCATTCTCATTTCTTTCCGCATAGGAACGTCACTAACATAATCTCAATTGTCCTACTCCTACCCCTATCCCCTTCAACCCCAAGCGATTCCCACAACCAACTAAATTATTTATCACAGCATCACTATTTAAACTTAAATTATCATTTATTATCAGCTTCTCCTTACCTCACTACCCCTCCACGTACCGTTCTTTACACCAGAACTTGCGACACTGTGTCACAGCACTAACAAAGTCTTTTCTGCATTTCAAAACAATGCTTACGGATGCTTTCAACTTTCCTCTTCTTCCCACCACTACCATCACCTTCTAGATCTGGTCCCGGCATCTCCTCTGTACTTCGCTATCTCCATATTCGCCATCGCAGCGGAAACGTCCGGGATCAGTGGTTGGCGTTGTTGTACGACCCAAACGTTTCCACTACAACGAGAGCCGCGATGACAAATTTGGAGATGGCAAAGTACGTACAGAGGAGGCACCAGGACCGGAGAAGGTGGTGATCGTGGGACAAAGAAGAAAGTTCAAAGCAATCGTAAGCATTATTATGCCATGCAGAAAAGACTTCGTCGGTGTCGGCAGTGTCAAGGGTTTCAATTTAAAGAATGCGGTGAAGAGATGTGAGGGTAAGGAGAAGTTAGTAATGAATGATAATTTAAGTTTAAATAGTGATGTTGTGAATAATAGTGTAGTTGGTTATGGAAATTGTTTAGGGTTAGACAGGACAGAGGTATGCGTAGGACACTTATGGCTAGATTTTAAATTGGGGTGTTAGATTATATTTTGGTAGATTTTATATTAAGATCTCTTCTATTTTTTCTTTAATGGTAGATCTCAATTTAAGATATTAAAAAAAAATTATTTTTTTTAACAGTGCAGATTTTAAGAGATCTTCCGGAAGAACTCATTCTTCATATTAGAGATATCTTCAACTCCTTTATTAGAAGATATAGTAAAGATCAGATTTTGAGTTTAAAATTCTTATTCAACATCTTGCATTAAAGATACTCTTAACAATTTTGTTAGTGAATTTTCTAAAAAGAGAAAAAAAAACTCAAAGTCAACTATTATATTGTCTTATGGACAAATTGGCAATTTGTTAATTTAATCTAAAAATTGTCAAATTTAATTTGGGCTGCCCAAAAGATAATATAATAGAAGAATTTGATTTTTTTTCTAAATGTGAATAAGATGAGAATGGCTACATGATTGAAACAGTTATATCTATATAAGGAATAACAAGTCAGCAATATGAAATTGAACAGGTTTAAGCTTCAGTAACTGTGAAAATGGGTTAGAGAATAATAAAGATGAAGTGCAAAAAATATATATAATTTTTATATATAAAATATTTTAGGTAATAAAAATTTTAAAAAAGAAAATGGGGACATGTTTAGTAATTAAGAAGGGTTTAATAACAATTGTCATAAATTTTCAAACTAAGCTGTTATATTTATTTTCTATTTGTTGATGTACGAGCTAATATACTTATTTGGGTTCAAGCTAGTATTATCTTTTTTTTATAGGTTTAAGTAATATCTATTTCTATTGAGCTTACTCTTAAAATCATTTGTTATTGAAGTTTTTAGGTAACTAGATGTCAACCCTCCGCATGGGTATATTTTGAAAACAAAAATATAATAAATTTATTTGAAAATTTTGAACAATTTTTATTTTGATAAAAAAATCAGTAAAAGAAATATTATGATTAAGGATAAGCATTTGAATGCATTTATTCACCATGATATAATTTATATTTGTAATTTAAATAAAATTTAGTTTAATTTCATTATTTTGTAACTTATGGGATTAAATAAAAAATTTTGATAGAAGCATAATGCACTATAAAAAAAACTAAAAAAATAATTTTCTTGTTATCATATTTAGTATATTTTTACATATAAAAACTATACTTGTTTGGTAAAAAAATAATTGAATTGAAAATAAAAAAGTTAGATTTAAGGGATTTAATTATTTTTTGACATTGGAATCAATGTATTTCCTACAAAATTAGTAAAAAAAAATTGAAAGACCTACAATCCTTTAAAACAAAATCACATAATTTGGTTATTGAAAATGACATTAATGTGTAGGATTAATAGTTTTTTTTTTTTTATCAGCAGTACTGTTAATAGTTTTTTTAAGTTATAGTTCACATTCATGGTAAGATTAAACGAGAGTTGTTAAATAGAAAGTTAGAAAGACACTCGATGAGAGAGTGAGAATGTGTAGAATTTGCTTCGTGGCTAAATATATGATAGAAATTCAAGAAGTTTAAGTGACATTTTAAGAGGTCACATCTCAACTTTTACACCACAATACTTTAAAACAAAATCACACAAACTATATATTTTTTTAATGGAGTAAACTACAATTGATTTTATTGCAATATCAAGTGCTTTCACCTTGTTTATAATTTTGACTTAAAAAAACTTGTTTATTATTTGGAATATGTTTTTAATGTAGTAATAATTATTTATAATTTGATATAAGGTTTTAATACATGCAATAACAATAACAAAAGTGAGGGGTATTAAAAATGACATTAATCTATGATGTTAATAGTTTTTAAAGTTATTAATTTATATTCATTGTAAAATTAATTAAGAGTTGTAAAAAAAAGTCAGAAAGGCACTCAACTTTTTTTTTTGGAAATGGAGAAAGGCACTCAATTGATAGAGGAAGAATATGCAAAATTTGCTTATGTAGCTAAATGATACAAATTCAAGAAGCTTACGTATAGTATCTCAAGAACTCGTTCTCAAATTATATATATTACAACTGATTAGATTGTATCTGTTTGGATATATAAAATCTTAAGTGTCTTTTTTGGATCAAATTTCAGAGATTACTGTCACAACAAAAAAAGGAATTTTTGTTCGCAACCAAGGACGGATCCAGGAAACCATCAAATGGGATCTATTTTTTTTTTTCAAACTTCTAACAGATAAATATTTAATAAATAATATTTTTTATAAAATTATTTATTAATTAACACATAAAATTAAAATTGATTTTATTTAAAATGATAAAAAAGAAAATACATTTCTTTATAACTTACTAATTCTTAGTTTCAAATTTTGAAAAACTTTTTTTTTTCCTTGTCATACCCTAATTCTGTTTAGGTAAAAAAAATTATGATAAAAAAAGAGAAAAAATAAAGAAAATGAAAAAAGTAGAACAAAATGAAAGAAAAAAAAGATAAAAAATAAAAAAAATATAACAGTTTTTAATATATATATATATATATATATATATATATATATATATATATATATAAAAAAAAAAAAAAAAAGAGAACAAAAAAAGTCACAAGGTCCATTAGGGTTAAAAAAATGACAACAGATAAAAGTATAAAAAAAAGGCAACAGACGAGGGGGGAATTAATTGGCTAAAGAGAGTGGAGGCAGGGATCTCGGAGAGCAAGGAGAAACCAATCCAGAGGTGCGATTTGTCTTCGCCTAAGGGGAATCAGTGGGGGTCTCTCAGGTGATCCTTTATTCTTCCTTTCTCTTCCTTTCTCTTCTCCTTCTCTGTTCCTATGCCCCTCCCTTCTTCATTTTTTTGTTTTTGTTTTTGTTTCTTTTGTTCTTTGGTTTGTATTGTTTCTTCTTGTTTCCTTTGTTTTTACTTTGCTATTGATCTATTGTAGCTTTAGTGCTTTCGTTTTTGCGTTTTTCTTCATCTTCTTCCTCATTTTTTTTCATTTTTTTTAAGCTTCAGTTTTTCGGCCACCATCGTGCAGCAGTGCTGTCGTTGTCCCAGGCCACCCTCGCACTGCCGAACCTTGTGTTTGGTGGTGTCAAGGGGTCCTTGCTACCCTTTGTGGTGGCTTCCCAAGTTTCTCGCACAGCTTCCATGGCTGCTCTACCTAGCAGCAAAACCGTGGGTTGGGCTGGGTCGCCCTGACTCGGTTCCAACCCTAAGAAAAATCGAAATTTGCTTTCTGCACCCCACCTTTTCATAAATACACGCCTTAACCAAGGCTTGAAACCAATTAAATAATGTTGTTGGGCCTGGCCCACTTTGAAGAAGACTAATATGTTATTTACAGTCCACATTTTCATAATTGCACACCCCTTAACTATTGGGCCTAGCCCACTTTCAAACAAAACATGAAATGCTATTTACACCCCCTTCTCATAACTGCACATCCTTAACTATTGGGCCTAATCCACTTTTGAAACAAAACATGCATAACTATTTACACCCCTTTTTCCATAACTGCACACCCTTAAGTGTTGGGCTTGATCCACTTTGAAACAAAACACATGATGCTATTCACACCCGCATATTCATAAATGCACCCCTAATTTGTTGGGCCTGACCCATTTTGTGATTAAATAAGTTCTTTTGATTGCACCCCTTTTCTTCATGTATGCACCCCTGATTACTAAGTGTACTCCCCACATCTATTCTATCTCTTTCTCTTTCCATTTTGATTTATTTGATTACGTAATATTATGTCAATTTTCATTAGTATCTTTAGTACGCGCTTATGTTTCTTGCACTCTATGTTAGGTCTCTGACTCGCTTGGTAGTATTTCAATAACACGTGGATAGATTTTGTGAATATCATGCTGGGTCTTCGACTTGCTTGATTTTGTAAAGTTTACCGCAAATTCAAAATCTTTTCTAAAAAAGCTAAAAATACTCAAATAAAAGATCACTCAATTCTCATTTTTCTTAAGAAAATCTACATATTACTAGAGATTGCTTCAAGGTATAATGCCTTAAGCAATTCTCCCCTCTTTTTCTTCAAACTCAATGTCGTTCAACGTCTTAACGACTCTTTTTCACGCAGTTGAAACAAATCTTTCAAAAAAGATGAAATCAATTCAACGCACAAGCTCTTTTCAAAAAAGAACTACGTAAGTCTGATTTCCTCATTGCACTTGGGGATACGTATGAGCGAGGGCAAACCCCTTGTCGACCTAAAAAACTAAAAAAAATATATAAAATCTTCCCTTTTTCTAAAAAAAATAAAAATTTGATTTCTTATTCTAAATAAACAAAAATAAAACAAACACAGGTCATGTTCTTAAGGAAAAACAAATAATTGAAAAGTTACTTTATTTTTAACACACTCAATTAAAGGTTGTTGTCTTCATGATGGACGCGTGAAGTGCTAACACCTTCCCCGTGCATAAATGACTCCCGAAGTCTTTTTCTCTAAAATCATAGACCATGTCTTATCTTTTGGTTTTTCCGACGTTTTTCTTAAATAAACGTTGGTGATGACTCCCTCTAGTTTTCCCTTTTTTGGGAATCTTTTTATTTTTCATCGTCGTCCCGGCATGGCTGGATAGGTTGCGACATCCCTCAACCACAATAACAATCAAATAGGATTCAAAACAACAATCTTACTATAAAAAAGAGTAACAAACTCATCACATATAAAGAGGTCATATTTGATAGCGGCCTCCATGACCTCCTTATGGAAGGTTACATATACGCCTATCAAAGAAAACAAAGTGCAGTAGAAGAGAAGCTTGACAGAGAACCGGCAAAACTAGATTGCTTGATATGTTCCCAAACTTCAAGTTTCGAAACGCCATTATTTCCAAGTCTGATCACTCTCTAAATCATCTGGTGCTTGACTCAAAGCACAAAATAAATTTTTATAACAGTTTCGTTTTGAGAACAATTGGCTCTTGGAACCATCTCTTGATGTTGTTGTAAACAATAGATAGAACAATGGGACCAATGGTAACCTGATTTCAAAGCTCGAAATTTGCTCATCATACATGCATTCTTGGGGCAACAAGAGAAAGTGGTCTTCAAATCGCAAATTGATCTTTGCCATAAAGAGATGGAAATCCTTAGAGAAACATCTTATGAGGAAGCTACAAAATGTTTTTGACACGGCCAAAGAAAAATTAAACAACTTGCTTGCTCGAGAAGAGGCCTCTTGGAAACAAAGGGCTAAAGTATATTGGCTTAGAAATGGGGATATTAACTCCAAATTCTTCCATTCCTTTGTTTCAGCAAGGAAAAAAAATAAACAACATTATCTCTCACACATGTGATGATGGTATGGTAGTTAAGGACCACAATGATATTTGTAATGTTGCAAAGTCTTATTTTGACAATTTGCATTGATGTTCTCAAGTTGAGTTTGATGAAATAATAAATCATATTTCCCTCTACTTGTCATCTGATGATAACCTAACCTTGTTTGCTCCTTTTTCAATAGATGAATTTCAAGAAGCACTTTTTCATATGGACTCTAATAAGTCACCCAGACCAGATGACCTAAATCTCGCTTTCTACAAAATATTCTAGAATCTTTTGTGGTCTAGATAATTTTGCAGTAACTACCTCATAGCTTGAGAATGACTCCCTCTTTATCCAAATAAACCATACATCCATTGTCCTTATTCCCAAAATTCCCAATCTTGCATCCATAAAATATTTTAGACCTATTTCCTTATGCAATGTCCTTTACAAAATTATATCCAAAATATTTGCCAAAAGACTTAAACCTCTCTTCCACAAATGTATCTCCCTTGAACAATCAGCTTTTGTAAAAGGGTGATCCATCCTTGATAATGTGCTAATTGCATATGAAATTATCCAGCACATGAAATACAAAACTAGAGGCAAAGATGGTGAGGTGGCCTTAAAGATTGATATCAGTAAGGCTTTTGACAAGGTCCAATGAAAATATCTTTTTATGCCTATGGAAAAAATGTGGTTTGATACAAAATGGATTGGTTGGATTAAGATTTATTTGGAAACTGTTCAGTATTCAGTTAAAGTGAATGGGGTTTCTGTTGGTCAAATTTTTCCTTAAAGATGGCTCAGACAGGGTGACCCACTATCACCTTATCTTTTCATTCTTTGTACTAAGGGACTTTCTTCTATTCTGAAACACTTTGAGAGGAAAGGAGAGATTCATGAAATAAAAGTGTGTAGAGAGGCTCTTACCCTCTCACACCTTCTTTTTGTTGATGGTTGTTTTCTATTTTGTAGGGTTACTGAAGGAGAAATTAATATTTTGGCAAAAATTCTTGACACATATGGAAGGGCTTCTGGATAGTTGATAAATTTCTAAAAATCTAAGGTTTTTTTTTTTCAATTCTAGCACCAAAAAAGATTTTAAAAAATGTTATTATGTCATCTCTTGGTGTCTTTGAATTAATTGGAACTAGAAAATACCTCGGACTTCCCTCTGTTATTAGAAGGAAAAGAAATATGTTTTTGGATTTCTAAAGAGTATACTCTGGAAATGCATGTCAAACAAACAATTATCAAAAGCAAGAATGGAAATTCTGATCAAATCTTGTGCTCAGGCAATACCCTCTTAGTGCATATATGAGTGTTTATTTACTACCATAAACTATGGAGGATGAAATCCAACAAATGATGAATTTCTTTTGGTAGGAATCAAAAAATGGCCCTAAAAAAGGTATCAATTGGCTCAACTGTGATAAATTAACAATGAAAAAGGAATTTGGAGGAATGGAATTCAGACATCTTCATGGCTTTAATCTTTCCATGCTAGGGAAATAGGCGTGGAAATTTTCCACAAATTAGATGTATAGTTACAAAAGTTTTCAAAGCTAAATAATTTCTCAATGGAGGATTCTTGGAGGCTCCCCTAGGCCATAATCCAAGCTATATTTGGCGTAGCATTCCCGCTTTATAGGCTTTCGTAAAAGAAGGCATGAGATGGAGAGTTGATAATGGTCTTTCAATCAACATTTGGACACAACCATGGCTGCAGAGTAAAGATAAGTATTATGTTTTATCCATATGCGCTCTTGGTTTTGAACATATGACTGTTAATTCTCTCATTGATCCTATTACCATTTCTTGGAACAATGATATTATTGATCAAATTTTTAATGATGATGATTCCAAAGACATCAAGATGCTCCCTATTCTGAACCATCAAATTCATATAAAATGATTTGGAGAGCAAGCGCCTCAGGTTTATACATGGTTAAATTTGCTTACCACATCCTAATAGAAATCATGGTCAACAATGAAGCTCTCAAATGTCAAGGAAACTGGACTACCATTTGGAATCTTCAAGTGCCTCCCAAGGTAAAACATTTTTTATAGAGAACTTTATTTGGATGTCTTCCAACAATATTGCATTTGCAAATCAAAGGAGTCTCATGCTCTAGTCTTTGTACTTACTGTGAAAAGAATATAGAAAATAAATGGCATGTGTTCTTCAATTGTGACCGAGTGATTAATGTCTAGACAACACCGAAATTATGGCATAAGGTTAGTTACCAAATGATTAATTATGAATCTATTCATGAACTAATATTCAGCATGCTAGACACTCTTTCAAGGGAGCAACAATGTATCTTGGCCATGTCCTTTTGGTGCATTTGGAAGCATAGAAACAATAGAGTTTGGGAAGACAAGGATCCACTAGCCATGGTGTTTGTAAGTCATGCCCTTCAATACCAGCATGAGTGGTCCACCACAAGAAAACATTCATCCATAATTACTGCCCCTCCACCATCCCATTCAAGGGTGTCAAGTGAGTGGAAAAAATCGCAGATGGACTACGTGAAAATTAATGTGGATGTAGCAATATTTAAGGAGTAATATCTCTTTGGGGCAAGTATGGTAATCAGAGATCATCATGGTAGGTTTGTGGCAGCAAAAACGATCAATGAAAAGGGCTTAATAGATCCAAAGAAGGTAGAGGCATGAGCAATACGTCAAGCATTGAAATAGATGGCAAACATGGAACTTGATCGCTTTATTTTGGAAAGTGATTGCAAGGCTGTCACAGATAGATTATGCTCCAAACAACATGGACCTCTAGAATTTTATTACTTAATTGCATCTTATAATCATCATCTTAGTTGTTATCCAAACTCCAAGGTGAGTTTAGTATGGAGACAAGCCAACCAAGTAGTCCATAACCTAGCTAGGGCTTCTAGGTTTTATGCCAACAACCATCTTTTTGAGCATATACCCAATTGTATCTTTGAAGCTATTATAAATGAAATGGAATAAGTTTTCTTCCCTAATAAAAATATGTTTATGATATAATCTTAATAATAATTAATGGTTAAAAGTTTCACCAAAAAATTTAATGGTTAATAATTACATATAAATAAATGAGAGTTATAATAATACACAAAACATAATTAGTCTAGTAATTGATGGAAAGTCACGGAGATGTCATATAAAATCTACTAATTGGTATATATATTTTTAGACTAATTGTAATTAGTAACTACATATATTATTAAAATATTAGTATAATCATTAGTGACATATTTTATCAGATTTATTAATTAGTATCTACTTTTTTATAAAAAGTTATATATATATATATTAGTATATTATAAAAATATTTTTTTATAATATATTATATATTCCCTATGATTTTAAATATATGAGAAAAAAATCATATCATGTTAATTAACAAAGTTAATTAATCACATTTAATTGTATTAGTTTTCATTAAAAATATTTTTCTTTCCAACTTTTCTTTTTGGAACTTAGTATTAAGGATAAGAAAGAATCATTGAAACTAGGAGTTTAATTAAATAAAGGATATTTTAGAGATAATAATATTAAATAGGATAAAATTAGTTTAAAAAATTATATTTGAGAAAAAAAAATTTGTTTTTATTTTCTTATATTTGAAACTAGAGGAATAAATATTTAAAGGATAATATGTAGGTATGCAACTAAATGCTTCGCATGCATTTCAATGAGAGGGGTTGAGAATTCAATTCAAAGTTTCAGCAATAGGGTATTAGATCCCCCTGCAAATTCGTCCCTGTTCACAGCAGTAATGAAAACTAATAAATAATGGTTTACATTATTGATGCACTCCCTGATAAAAACCTCCTGTTTGCTCTCTCATTTAGAAATGTGATGACTAATAAGATCCATCACTCTTTTGTGATTTCTAAAATCTCCTTCAATCAACTTATAATATGTTGAAGTCTTTTTCCTCCACAAGTAATTCTTCTTTGATTATAAATAACAAAAGTCTCTTATTTATTGTTGTCAATTATAAGCAAATCTCACTTACATACGTCTTGTTTAGTGAGATTTTCTCCAAAATATCCTTCATTTAATAAAATTTTATATTTGATATCAAGTTCCAATGAAATATAATTTAATAAAAGTGTTTATTTTTTAATTAAAAATTACACAATTTAATAAAGTTAATTAATATTCTTGATAAATATGATGTCTTTTTCTGCTTAATAAATATGATTAATCACTAAGTTTAAATGTGAACATCTCTTCTATCAAATTTAACTCTTTTCCACAAGATTTAACCCCATCCCTCTCTATATATAAACATGTAAAACCATGTACATCCTTATGTCTCTACTCTCTCATGTTCACTTTCATTTAAATGCTCTCCATTCACCTTTTATTAATGGGTGGATTTCACTCTATTAGCATACATATGTTATATTTTCTTATGTTTATAAATTCATGTATAATTTGTATTTCTTATTATATGAATATTTTGCTTATTTATTTATTTATATATATATATATATATATATATATATATATACATATTGATTGTTATTCATTTTAATTATATGTATGAATAATTTTTTATTTTTTTATGATAAGTAGTTATAATTATAAAATTTACATATTAAAATTGACCTATGCAATGTACATAAGGATGTCAAAATAGATTTAATTTACTAAAGGGGTTTAACACAATTTACTGAACAGGATTTGTAAATTCATAAATCAAATGATATTGTGTCTCACACATAAAAAAAAAAAAAAAAAAAAAAAAAAAAAAAAAAAAAAAAAAAAAAAAAAAAAAAAAAAAAAAAAAAAAAAAAAAAAAAAAAAAAAAAAAAAAAAAAAAAACAGGTTCAATTTGGCCAATGCATAACCCTCAAAAACAAATTGGGTTGAGTTGCAATATTCTAATCCAATAATCCAACCCATTTTGGGTACGAAACCCAAAGTTACTTGCACATAAGCACTGTCGGTTTGACGCGGATCTCCTGTCCCCTCTATCCCATACATAATGTCATGCTAAAAAAAATCTCAATATGAATGTTAGCAACTATGAACATCCCATAACAGAGATATTAAACATTTCCCGTTCCATAAGTAGGTTCAACATTTCGAGTCATTAAATTATTATTAGGGGAAAATCAATATTGTTGGAAATCACTTGAGCAAGAACATGTATAAATCGAACAAAACTGATAAGTTCGGTACATCTACATAGTGTGTGGCTTTATTATATGTCAGATTTCGGAGAGAAATGCCTGATTTAAATTGCTCTACAATAGTAGGTGATAGCAGCAAATATTATGTCAATTATGTGCACAATTTGAATCATTTAGAAGCTATCATGAACCGAAGCAAATCATGACTTGTGTGAGAGTATGTTAAATTTCTGCAAGTATCATTACTTGCCCATTTAAATGTTAATTCTAGCAGAGAGTGAATAGTTTAAAATACTATTCTGCTGTTGATAAATTTGAGTATTTACCTAGCAACATGCAAATCATTGTCAAAGATGAAAATTTCTATGGGACATATTTACCTAAGATAAAAATATTAACTAAATACAAACTATTACAGAATTCACCATTATGACACACAACTTACAGTAAACTGACATCTTGGCTGTCAAATTTGTTGCTTGGTATCAGTCTAGATATCAATAACTTGGCAATTGATCAGTTCAGCCTGCCCAAAACCCTTACTTGCAACTAGTTTCCAAACAACGTCATCTGTTTCGGCTGATTCTCGCAACAATTCATCTTCCATGGATTTGGTTGATTGAGGTGTTGAGGTTGATGGTGAAGAATCCAAATTACTGCAGTGATCAGCCTGCAGAACAGAAATATCATGATTGGCATCTTTTGTGATGAAATGAAGCTTTCCATGGAAACCAACTAGTAGATATGGAGACTCCGATTCGGTAAAATCATATACAGGGACTTTTCCAATAACAACTTTCCATTCATCCTCTCCTTGATCATATACCTTGATCCTTCCACTATCCACAGAATTTGAAGGATCAAAAGCATATAATTCACCATTCACTACAACACTCAATTTCGTTCCTGCCTGCTTAACTGGCCACCCTTCACCCATTCCATTTGGCATTTCCATCCATGAATTTGTTTCAGGATCATATATTTCTCCCCCAACATCAACAAAAAAGGGCCATGAATACAAACTTTGGGGAACATATAACCTTCCCTTGTACGAGGTTAACCCAGTGGCAATAGGCTTTAACATGTCAGCCAAAAAAGCTGTGGGCAGGACTCCGGCTCTTGACAACGGCATACTAGGTACATCGGACCATGTATCCAAGAAGGGGTCATAAACTTCAGCAGATTGAAGAGGAATCAATCCAGCTTGACCTTGACTAACCCCTCCAACAACATAAAGCTTCTTATTTAAGATTCCAGTCTTACAATATGCCCTACCTGTAGACATAGAATTCACCTTCTTCCACGCATTTTGTATCGGATCAAATCGCAATACACATTTCATAGTTGAAGATTTAGAAAATCCACCTAGAACATAAAGACATCCATCAACAGCTCCAAAAGCACAACCACAAAAGGGCATGTCATCCAATGCATCCTTCTGTCCAAGCAGACCTCTAATAATTTCAGCAATTCTGATACCTTTTACCATGTTCCACATCCAAAGCCTAGAAGAACCCTTTTGGGAATCTTCCTCATCGACAACACTAGGCATAATAGGCAGTCTCTGCCATATTCGAGAACGGGGGTCTAGAGCATGCCATAAGAGTTTATTTTGTCCAATCCTAACCAACAGATATAGCCACTCTTCAGTTGTTTCAAGCTCTTTTCTTACTTTATATAATTCCGAACTCGTGATAGTTGCTTTCCACCTCCTAGACACCAGCCTTACATGGTAGTAACAAATTCTAGGAAGTCTGGCAATAATCTGAAGGGATAACTCATCAGTGAGATTAGGAATAAGTCTTGGACATTCTTCAACAGAGGCAGGTGACATTCTTTGCCTCTTGCTGGTCTCATTTGGAGAGATTTCACTAGACTCACTTTGATTGGCCTTGGTATTAGCCATACTAAACAAAGAACCCATAAGCTCAATATCTGCATCAAATACATGTTAGAAAAATTGACTTCAGCCCCTAGCTGCTGTAAAACCAAAGGCAAAGGAAGCATCCATCATGTGTAGGATAACAAGCATGCTCAGTGAGGACAAGAAGTTAACATGAATACACTATCTAATGAACATAACAATTAAGTCAATAACTGCAGAAACAACTCAGAACAGGAAAATTAGAAACATTCATCTACTAAATATCTTTAACACAGAGAGAAAGCATGATAAGTGATAACAACAAAAGAGCCAGAAAGTCATATATAAAAGCATGCAACAACACCACTGCTTGATACAATAAAATAACAAAACATCAAATAGTCCCTCCTTGACATGGCTTTAAATTGCGGAATTGCCTTCCTAAAGCTAAGAAATTACATACAATTGCAAGAAAACATAGTTGAAGAACACAATATAATCTTTCATGAAAAATAAATAAACAAATAAAAACACCCTCCAATTAATATGACACCTGCACACCTCAAAATGACAAAAGCAGTGATAACCAAATTACATGGGTGTTAGGTACAATTCAGCCCCTCCCTCTTTCACATGAACCACGTTTTTCACCTTTTTATGGCTTCATGAGTGTGCTTGTCCCTCTCGTTCTTAATTAGTTAATTCAATTTTAAAATATTAGGTATGTATTAATGTATTGATTCAGTTTCAGCTTTATCTGTGCAGGTAGTTTCACCCACAAATTAACAATAAAAAAAAGTGATGCATCACTCACAATAATAATAAAATAAAATCAAACTGTGCAGATTGCAGAGAACCCAGTTGTGAATTTTGATGGCCAAATAACCAAAATAAACACCAATTTTGAAACTAGTTACACAGATACAACTCTACACCACTATATTTTTTCACATCCCCACAATTCACCTTCTTTTTCTAGTGTATTTGGAAAATTAACTTAAAAAATGACAAAAAAATAAACTCAACCATATGAATGAAGGAAAGGATTTGAAGAGAAATTCATTCCACCGAAGCAAAAAACATAAGCTTGAAACTTCAAGCACCCGCAATCGAGTTATTTTTTTCATTCACACTAAAAAACGAAGAACAGAACACATGAGAAAATTTAGAGGCCAAACAACCATATAGTAAATGAGATCAATATCAATATTAAAAAAAAGAAAGTTACAACTGAGAATTGTGTAAGTGATTAATATTAAAAAAGAAGTAAAAGGATGTACAGGTTAGAAGGCACCGTCCGTTGCTTGCTTCTTTCTTCTCTCTGGTGTGGAGTGGTGTGTGAGTCGGTGTGACTAAGAAATCATCATATACACTAACAATAATATATTAATTTAATTAAAGTAAAGTAAAAATCATTTTATATTTCACCCTCATTTGTAGCTCATTACGCCAGAGAAGCTCTTATTTTACACCTTATTGTGTATAATTGATCTCAATTTTGTCTTCTCCTGTATTGTCAATATTTCATTGAAAATAATTTGGGTTAAATATATTTTTTTCCTTAACTTTTTTAAGTTTTTATTTTTAGTACCTCAATAAAAAAAAAAAATGATGTTTTCCTTTTTTATCCTTCTCGTTTAAAGTTTTACCTGTCACCTCAGCACATGATGAAAAATTTAAATGACAAGGATAAGAAAAGAAAACGAACATAAACATCAAGAACTACAATTAATTTTTTTTATTGAAAAACTAAAAATAAGAACTTTAAAAAGTTTGAGGAAAAAAAACATAATTAACCCAAATAATTTTATACCTTCATGAACTACACATCTTTAGATAAAATAAATAAATAGAAAAATCAGTATAAAAGTTATACCCAAAATTTAATACAAGAGTACTAGTAGTTTTTTTTATTATATTTGTTTTATTATTACATATAAAAATGATAGTATTAAAGATTCAAAATAAATTATGTGAAATATGCCAGTGATTTTTAGGATGAAAGATTGTAACTTTTTATTAAAGATTATGAGATGTGACTCTTCACCTAGAATTGTGAGATATTTAATTGAAAGATTAAAATTTTTAGTAAAAGATATGAGATGGTCTATAAATAAAATCAATCTATTAAAAAAAATATTTTTAGGATATACATAAAGAACAACAGAAATATAGAAATATCATATTTTTTTTATCCAAATCATTTTCCTTTCTTCTCTTGTGAGAATTAAGGAAATTATTATTATGTAAAATATCATTCATGATACGGTTGATGTGTGTGTGCAAACCATATCAACGAACTTCATTGTATCTTGAAGGGGATTCGTCAAGGCACTATTACATTCAATTTATATAGAGATTGGTGGAAGTGAATCGAACCTAAAAGGTTAGTGATTTACACAGAGACAACTGCCAAACTGCCACACATTGGCAAATTATTTGTCCAAATGCCACGCGGGTGAAAAAATTTGGCAAAATGCCACGCGTACAAATTCGCTGGGGACAGGGGCGAATTACGTGGCGTCAGTTTGCAGGCTTTAATGCCACGTGGCAAGCTGGTATTGGCCACTAAATTCGCTGGGATTGAAAGCGAATTAGGTATGGCTGACCGGATTCGAATTTTGGGCAGCACACGTGGCCATCTGTGATTGGATGATTAATTTGCAAAATTGGGCAGCGATTTTGGTATTTGGTACAGGGCATAGCGAATTAGGTAGGGTAATTTAGCCTATTTAAACCTCGCACTTCATCCTCAGAAGATATCTTCTTCTTCTACAGCTTATTTCTTCTTCTACAGCTTATTTGCATTCTTTCTAAATTCTGGTTTCGAAAGTTATTTTGCGTTCTTGTACTAAAGAATTTGTTTTAATGATTTTTCAATTTTTATTCCGATTGTTTGCTTTCTGTACAGTGATTTTAGTCCCATTTAAACTTTCCAATTCCAAATAAGCAGATATCTTCTACTTTTGCTACTTATTT
>PYAF01002836.1:235674-249660 GCA_007407185.1 Glycine tomentella | reverse complement strand
TTAATGTATCCTACAAAAATAATAATTATAAACTAACAATAAAGATTATCTAATCTAACATTTATAATCATCTTCTATTCTAATGTTTTATACCTCTACTCAATAAATATTATTTAGTACCTATAACTATTTACATATAAAATATATTAACCATGTAATTAATAATTATAAACAAATATTAAAAATTCATCTAATCTAATTTTAAAAAAAAATTCTTTAGTATAATATTTTAAATCTTCAATTTCAAAATATCATTTAATATCTAACTCCATTTAAATAAAAAATGTATACAATATTTAAAATATAAACAAAAAAAATAAAAAATTACATTAAACTAACCTTATGAGAGGAATACAGTAAATAAAAAATATATACAATATTTAAAATATGAAAAAATCAATTAAGTTAATATAAACTAACCTTAATAGTGGAAAGCTAAGAGTATGCAGGGAATAAGGGAGCAAGATGAGCGGCTGGGGAGCAATTGAGAGAGGAAAAATTTTTTTTGCACAGACAATGACAGCCCCCGACAATGGGTTTTTATAGTGGGCCAAACAAAATTCGCTGCAGCCCAAAGCGAATTCATCTCCCATGTCGGTACCAATAACGCGCTGCCACGTGTCGCGCCTTGCATAATCCGCCCCTCCACCCAGCGACTTCCGTGTCCAGTCAGCGCAACCCAATTCGCCCAGCCTGGCAGCGTCTTCCGTTATTCGCCCAGGCTGGCAGCGATTTTGGTGTGTCAGCTGCCCGCCCCATCCGGCCACTGCATGCGCGACACGTCAGACTCTGAATTCGCTGCAATAATTGGCGAATTAGGCACCGTGGCAGTTTGACAAAATTTTTGAAGGGCGTGGCATATTGACAATTTCTTTTTGGAAACGTGGTATTTTGACCAAAGTCTCGATTTACACACACCTTGGAGAATTGTACTTTTCTTTGTTGTTTCTTCTTTCATATTATAGTACATGACCATCACCGTCAACCGTTTCTTCTTTGACCTTCTTCATTGTTTCGGAACCACCACCACTACCAATTTGCACAAAAAATCTTTAGGTCGGAGTACCAGCTAATGAAGATTGTTCCAACAAAATCAAATAAAGAGTTATAATATACTACATCATTCTCATGTCTTTAAATGTTTAAAATAATTCACAATGGATTAAGAAATTTTTAATACATATATAATTTAAAAAGCTTTCATTAAATATCTATTACAAATAAGTTATATAATAAATTCTTACTTATCTCAACTATAATAACTATTAAATAATGGTATATAAATCCTAAATCCATTTATGATAATAGTTTTCAATTCTGGATGTACAAATAAAGTTAAAAAGGGTTCAGGGTACAAGATTAGCTAAATATAATCTTTATACTAGTTTACTACTAAATTATTAATGTTACATTTCATCCTTAAAAGACAACCTTTTGTTTTTATTTATCATATGGTTTTGGTTATGAGAGATTTACCTTTTCAAATATTATTTTACAAATATACCTTTTCAATCTCCACACAACCCATAAAGAATAATTAATATTCTATACAAAGAATTCACTCCTAAATTATAAATGTTACGTTTCGTCCTTAAAACAAAACCTTTTATTTATTATTTATTATATGGTTTTGATTATGAAAAATTTACCTTTTCAAATATTATTTTTCAAGTATCTTTAAGCTAAATAATTTAAGTATTCTTCATAATAAACATTTTCAAGCTGCACGCAACTGTTGCGATCTCGGCAAGTGTACCGATCATTCCAAGTAATAAAATGATAAGTAGAATATTGTCCCACAAGGATTGAAGTACCCAATTTTATCACAACTATTATCTATAAGTTGGATGACTAATGTTTGGTTGAAAGTGTGTGTTGTGATTTGAAGTAAGGAAAAGTAAAGACATGATTCAAGAATTGATAAGTAATTAAGAACAACGAAATTTGGTTTAGTAAAATATGAGAGAAATAGTAGTTAGGGCACACTCACCTTCTGATTACCCACTTTCTTAACTTGGATTGGTTAATATATTCAATTACTCTAGTTATTAAGATAATGCATATTCATTCAAGAAGTACTTAAATTCTAATTCCTTAGTGACTTTAACCCTTTAACTCACATAAAGATCCTAATTCCTTAGTAATCTCTCTTAAATTAAGCATTAAGTTTGATACACCGAATCATCCGCAATCATACATTTTTATTCCTAGATAATGTAAAGATTGTTACTTTACCAAAGTCAGAAATTAGAACCCCATAATCCTATTGTCAACCCTAACTCTCAGCACATTATCAGAGTGATCAAATCTAATATAAGAGATATACTTTGGAAACAAGGTAAAGCGAAATAACTTAGCATAAAAGAATAATAGAAACCAATCCAACAAAAAGGGGCTTACATTAGGTTTGTGGCACTAACTACAATAAACACTTAGCCAGACATATTCATGTCTGACTTCAAAAACACAAAATGGAGCATGTTCAGCTGAAGAACAATAAAGATGAAGAAGAAGAGAAGCATCTCTTCAATCTTGGTCTTCAAGCTCTTGCCCTAGCCAAGCACTCTCCAAGCTCTTTGTTTCTGATATTTTCCAGTGTGTGGTACCCTCTCCCAGCTGTGTGCGTTACCTTTTATACTTAGGAGAATTAATCCCCCAAAATACCCTCAACAGAGTGCACAATAAAATAGAGCAGTTGAATCCCGTGTCGTCATGCCACTCACACCAACTTTCGCGTTGATCGCGCAACCATATAACAAGCTTGGGGCTGGTCGCGCCACTTGGCAGACAGTTTCACAATTAATTCATTCCTGTGGCGCGAACGGCGCCAGAACTCGCGCGGATCGTGCAGTTTGACAGAGAGTTTGGGCTTAAATATTTCCTGTGGTGCGAATGGTGCCAGTACCACGCTATTGGCGTGGGTTGGCAGAGAGTTTTTCACATAATTGCTTCTTTGGCGCGGGTAGCGCCAGAACTGCGCGAGTAACGTGAGATGTTTTGACTTGACTTCTCTTGCTCTTACTCTGTTCTCTTCTTTTCTTGCACTCTTCTGCTATGAAAATACATAAAGTAAGTGAGAGTATGATTGAGAAGGAATCATCAATGTTTCCAGCAATAATAAACAGTTATCACTTATTTGTGATTGATTCCTTGCTTCTTTTAGCTTAAAAAGCATTATATGCTAGACGCTTATCAGCAACCCATAAAGAATAAGTAATATTCAATACAAGAATAAAATAATTAATTGAATGAGATCTCCAGAATCAATGAGTGTGGTTTCTTCTTAGCCAATAAAATATTTATTCTTTATATTACAAGAATTTCAAGTTTTAGCGTCGACTTTATGGTCGACACAAAAGCATAGTCGATGAACCAATGTCGTGTTAGCTTCGGCTAAGTCTAATGCAAACCTTGGATCTCTTTTTCTTCATTCTCGATTTTGCCCACTGTATCCATGGTGGTTATCACACATTAAGGCCACTTTTGTCGTACCATTGTTGCTATACCTTCACATCCACCAATAAGTCATCCACCGCTCAATTCAATCCCACCACGGTGCCACAACATCACTAACACCATGCCATGCAGCCACCACCCAAGTGCACCATCCCAACGTCATCAATGCCCCCAATGCACCATTATGTCGCTGCCCAACCACGCCTATTACACCTTAACCACTGCCTCACCACCATTATGCCATCATGTCACTACCCAACACATCACGCAAACCAAAAGTAGGTAACTTGTGAGAATTTGTTAGATTTGAGTGTGTATGGTTTTGTCATTGTGTCTTGTGTTAAGGACTTGTCATCTTGGTTTCTCTTGAGATGTATAGTTATGGCTAGCTAGAGAGTGTGTTTTTGTATCCCCTTCTCATTTTTATTTGATGTATATGTGTTTGATTATGACACACTATGTTTGGTTATACACCCACTTTCTCATCTTTTTTAAAATACTTTGATGTGGTTTTTTATTTATGGGTTGTAGTGTCATGAAGCTCATTATATTTACAAATTGTGACGTGATTTAGTTGAAATGAACGTTGGTGATAGTAATTAACTAGATTATGCAAAAAAATCTAAACGTGCTCTGATAAATTAATTAATTAATTAATAGTTTTGAAATTTAAAACTAAATCCTTATTAGTCATTTGGTATCACATAAGATAATAAGTCGTTACACATATAATTTTTTGCATGTATCTTTCCATTGTATTTTCAACCTCCATTTTATGTGAAAATTTCACTATTACATAAACCGTTATTGTTATTAAGGACAAGCCCCTCTTAAGATAAAGTTTTAATGATAAAAAAATATTAAAAAAGTAAATTTTTAAATTACTAATGATTTACCTTGGGAATGTGGTTATAAAAAGACTTGACACTATATGATGGAACAAATAACTAAAATAATAAATCAAGCTTGATAGGCATCATTACTAGGTATGTTAGAGTTAGGAGCTCAAAATGACCAAAGATTGCTCATAGAAAACAACTTTATCAAAAGCATATTCGATTGAACATGCACGCCTTTAGAATATCAAAGTCTGGCAAGACTAAAAGTTATGGATGATCAAACACATGATCCAAAGATCGATTTGAATAGGAAATTGTCAAAATGTAAATAGACAAGAAGCTACATATGATTTCAAGTTTGAGTCCTACATATGTAATTGTGTTAAATACTCGGAAAGAAGAGTTGTGTTGCCTGCAATGATCATATCCAGTTCGAATAGGATTGCCTTCAGTAAAAGATACATATGTTATACTAAAAAAATCACTTTCTTCTCTACTTTATCCTATTTTTGTTGTACTTTTGTAGTCACCAAAGCTGATAACATGATCCAAAATTCCTGAGGCGTGCAGATGCACTACCCTAAAGGGCTTATATCTAGTATCCCATGGAATTCTCACAGGATACAATAGAAACCTCACAGTTTAACCGAGGCAACAAGACTAATAAGAACAAAAGTAATCCAGGAAGAAAAACAAGCGATAGAGAAGAAGTTTTGAGTTGTGTGTAAAGTAGTCTAAATATGAGTAATATACATATACATAAAGCTATAATCTAAACCTATGAAGCTACTCAAAAAATGGAAACATATCGATGTCATACTTGTGTCAAACACAAATACGCCTCTAATACGTGCATATATGAATCCAAGAAGAATACAATTTTTTTAAAAACAAAATTTTTAGGACACGACTGGGATACGACTCAAGATGGTTGGATACAACTTAAGCTATTTCCGATACGACTTGACCCATTTTTTGAATTTTTAAATATTTTATAGTTTTGTTCTTTTAACTTTAGGATTTTTAAAATGAAAACAGGTCCAAATATAACAAAAACCAAAATAATACACACCATTTTCCTCTTCTCCGAGCATGGTAACTCCTTTCCGACAGTTTTATAGGTTTTTCCAACAAGTGGGTTTTTCTGTTTGTGTGGTTTTGACTTTGATAAGGTATTCTATTTATGGGGTTATGGCTTTGCTCAAACCATGCTTTTTATTGAATAAATTTATTTTGTCACTCAACATTTGTGTTTACATTTGCTAAAACAAAATCTACATATTTACAATGTTTCAACAACACTCAAGATTATCTCTATAATTGCATTTAACACAAAACAAATTCACTACAAAAAAATGATAAAATTGTGAAAGCTAAAAAATCCATTTCTGACGGCTAAAACGGCCACAAAATTCATTTCTGACGATCAGGATCAACTGTCAGAAGTAACGACGTCAAAAAAATTTGTGACAATTTTTTTGTGAAAGCTGGTAAATTCGCCAAAAATATTGTGGTAGCAAAAAACTGTCACAAAATTTATTGATTGTTTTTTATTTTTGCACATTTATTTTCGTGTAAAAAAATTTTGGCGGCTAAAAATCGTCATAAAGTGAGTTTTTATTTTTTTCCACCAAAAATAGTACTTTTTAAAATAAAAAAATTCATATTAATCTTTCTCTAGTTTAATCATTTTCATTAGTTCTATAATTATTTTCATTGCTATTTGATTAAGTATAAAAACTGAAATAACTTATTAAATTTCTATTCTCTTAAATTTCAATACTATCATAATTATTGTAATTATTAATATTATCTTCTTGTATAATTTTTCTTTCTTATTTATTCCTATTCACACCACAATCTTCAAAATGATTCATTCTATCCTATAATTATACTTTGCACCAATAGTCAATTACATCTTTGATAGAATTAGAATTGCAATTAATAATATCAAACAAAATTTTAACATTTTTTTGATTTGGGTAATAGGAAATGAAAGAGAAAAAAAATGACATCTAGTCCTACATATTACATATTAGTCTTACATATAATATTAAGGCAGCCATGTTGATAGCATGCATAGTTGATGAAAGAATCTCTTGCGACATCTGGCAAAACCATGCTCCTCATACTCAAACTTGGTCACACACATTGCTTCAAAATCTGGACTCATTGCGAACAGCGACCCTCCACGCCAAACACCTAGAATGGGATTGCAGAAGAACTGTAAGTTCTTTTATAAAAAATCCCAACTTTAGATTAAACAAACTATAAGGCAAATGTTTACTCTTCTTGAGTAGTTATCTTCACATGATAATGATCAGGAACTAGAGGCCGAAGCTC
Source organism: Glycine tomentella (assembly GCA_007407185.1). Classification (NCBI taxonomy): domain Eukaryota; kingdom Viridiplantae; phylum Streptophyta; class Magnoliopsida; order Fabales; family Fabaceae; genus Glycine; species Glycine tomentella. The sequence goes on along the minus strand of PYAF01002836.1, from coordinate 243,022 downwards.
CCTCTCTCTACAACAAGTAGAATCAATTAATCAAGCATTTATACCATGTTATGCAGTGCAAGAAAGATAGATCACCAAAGAGCATAAAAATTATGATACGAGATAACCATTAACCAGAAGAAACAAACTTGAACATTTAAAGTGAAGGAAAGTTGAAAAGACATTTGAATTTGTTTAGCAGTAAAGTACACAATCTAAATCAACAATGCAGGTACATAGTTTAGTTATGAATGAAAAGTTATTGTATCATACACCACCTAAAAAAGTAAATATTTTAATAATTATATAAATATGTAGGTTAAAAAAAAAAAGAAAAAAGCTATGCACATGCAGTCAACCCAATCATAAGACAGACTAGAACAGTTATGCAGCATAATAAGAGGAAAACAGATAAAAGTCAGGGTAAAATACCATTTTCCATTCCGGATCTATCCTCATGGCTACGTTGATAAAAATTTTATCCAAGAATGGTACACGTGCCTCTACACCCCATGCTGCAGTTGATTTATTGGCTCTCAGGCAGTCATAAAGATGAAGAGCTTTAATCTGTCAAATCATCAAAGCCATAAAAAACTTGAATAAACAAGGAAAGCACAAAAGGAATGAAGAGATAAAGAGAGAATATAACGATTTAAGCACATGAAACTTTGCAAAATAAATTAAATTAGAAGAAAATATATCCACATTACACACACTATACACAAGTAAGCTTAAGTTAGCTTGCTGAAACACTTGACATAACCTATAAATTAATTACCATTTTTGCTGACAGACCACATAACCAGACTGTGTACAACCAGACTGTCAATGCATTGATTTGAAATCACCTGATGAATTTTCAAGTACCTTCAATAAAGAAAAAAAAATTGGCATTAACTCTCATCATGGTTCTGATTCTTAGCTTCTTAGGATTCTTCACGTCTAAGCATGCAATATGCATATTAAGTCTAACCTGGGAAGCCTTGACAAAGTGGTGTGCTTTACAAAGTGTAGGTCCATACTCTTTCACTCAAATCACATGATATTATTGCTTGTATAGCTAATGTAGCATCCCATAGTTGTGAACCAAAACTCTGCAATTTTTTTAGTGAAGTAACATAAGTGCATTTTCCTATCTGTTATTTTTTGACTGCAGTAACTTTTCCAATTTTTAGATTTTGATAAATAATATAAAGGTGATAGTTATACTAACCTGGATTTTCAATCCATCTTCTGCAAGCCAAAAGTAATCAGGGATTCTGGCTAAATGAAGCTTGTGTGCCTGAGTTTGGATCTTCGACCCAATGTGCAATCAAACATAACAGCTGACATGTGACTAACTCCATTTAGAAATCAACCTCTAAATAGTAATAATACTGTTATTTAATGGTTAAGATTGTTATTATATTTACCTTCTCTACACTAACAATACAAAGTTATCCACTGTTCTCGTCCTCATAACGAATATGATAAATTGCGACTTCTAGTGCCTTCTCTCTCAGCGTGGAAAAGGGCCAGCAATTCAGAAGAGGGTCTGCCACATGATGAAGAGATGCCCACAACATATCTTGAATCAGAGGATGTGGGTAATAGAGATCCTCCTGAAATTGCATATTGGCTAAGTTCAATAAATACGAACATCAAATAGTTGCCTTCCCTTAAAGTATTATTAAGGTGAAAAGCTTAAATACAATTTCTTTTACTCTCTGACTAGAATTGAAGTATCATCTTGATAATTCATGTAAGGTATGCATTGAAGATTACTAAAGACTACCAAGATAAAACTGTAATTCTAATGAGAGAAAACTAAAAATATCCAAATGCTTAAGTGTCATGCTCCTCTGTATATAATCAAATGATTGTATGTCTCATACTCTCATTCATTGTACAGCTAACTCTTTTCTTCCTGCTTGCTGTTGATACATTTGAGTAAGAGAAGGGAATAAAAAATTCAAAATAGTTCTATGATTAGCAAAATATCATACTATATAACAAGGTAACATAAGTTGACACAACTATAAGCGGCATCATTCTTTCAAGCCCGGAAATATACTTCCTTCACATACTATCATACAGTAAATGCCACAACTATAAGTGGCATCATTCTTTCACACTACACATGACACATATCTATAATAATCATATGTAACATACAAGACCATATAACAGTCTATTATGCCCTACAATTATTATTACTCAAGTGATTACAAATCACTTGAAGTCTAGAGCACATGATCAAGGTATTCCAATGGTGGGGAAGAAAGGAACATAATAGCTACTTGGTGCCAATCCCCACTCTGGAGACAGAGGGAGATCCACAGTTTTGGATGAACCAACTTGTTTCCCACCCTTGCATTTATTCACAGAAGAAGAAGGTTTTGTGTGGTCTAAGGGAAGATCAACCTTGAAGGAGCCATCATTTTCTGTAGTTGCCAAAGCCAGTTTTTTCACACCATCACACCTCACTGAAACCTTAATATCTGAAAATTTGAAAGAAGTATATAGAATCAAGGTTCATGTATGATCCCTAGAACCAGTGACGGATCCAGAATTTTTTAGTTGTGGGGGCAATACTTACATATATAAAATAGTGGGAGCAAAACTGATACTATAGCTTTATATTTTAACTATATTTTTTAAAATAATTTATAACCACACATATATTATGTAAAAGAAAAATATGATAATGCATTCATTTATAATGCTACTTTCTTGTGTATGTAAAAGTAGAAAACTTAATTACCAACAAAAATGAGGGGTCCATTAGATGTGGTGAGAGAGCTAAGATCTGAGGCCCTTTGGTTTTAATAAAATCCATGTTCTGCTGCACATTCATGTTGGAGAACCTATCCGAAAAGAGATTGTAGTAGTGCACATCAACGACCACTCCACTGAAAGCTCCAGCAAAGGACAAAAGCACTTTTGAATCTCTATCAAGAGGGTTAGAGATGATCACATAGGCACTAGAAGTGTGTTTCCTCACAGCATCATAAACTGCTTGATAATAGCTTTTAAGGCTGTCCAAATTTACGCCTTGAGGCTCATTCATTAGCTCTATTGCAACTAGACCTGATCTGGAGAATACCTGAAAACCAATTTTTGAGGCCACATACACATAAGTTAACCGGATAAGAAGCGCCCCAAAAGACTAATTAAATGACACAAGTAAACATTCAAGACAAATAGTATAATATAATGTATTTATAAATTGAAAGGAACATGTGACTATAAATTGAACCTTTCAGCTAGGAAGTCTATGGTTGCCACAATGTCAAATATGTATGAATCACCCCATTCTAGATATCCATCTCTTGAGGCATTGTGAGGTCTTCCATTTTGTGAGCCTGGAGCAGCATGCAGGTCCACAATTACCTTAATTCCATACTTTCTGCAATGACATTAAAGAGTGACATTTATTGTGACAAGTGATACACAAAGTGGCATTTTTTTTCCAAATTTCATGGTAACGAAATAGACAGGGTACCAACCCTTAATTGGTCTTACTCTGCCCATGTTAATGCATTGTCCAGCACTTCCAAGGATCCCCCAACAAATGGCTTTGGTGGTGTTGGGTCTTGGGTTGTCCACCACCCCACGGGAATTATCACAGCATTTAAGCCATTTTCTGACATGAACTTGAAATCATCTTCAATGATATACGTGTTCCAGTGATCCTGCATGTGCATGTCCCACATATCTTAATCATAAGTCAATTAAAATCTGATATAAATTGCTGCTCCTTGTTCTCTTTAAAGCAGATAATCACCCTCATGATTTTGGTAGCTTTATCTGGGCTATAACCATTTGTACAGAAACCAATGGCATCACAAACTTCCATATCATACAACTTTTTGAGTAAATAGTCATTTTTATTCCCTGAATGTGTAATACGCTGACAAATCTGTCTCTGAAAGATGAAAATTCAAATTTTTATCCCTGAAAGTGAAAAAAGTGTGACAAATATATCCCTCCATTAACTTTCATCCGTTATCATTAATATCAGGGACGAATTTGTCAGTGCACTATAGATTCAGGGATGAATTTCTCAGCTCTATCCAAAATATAATTTAATCTTCATATTCTCTCTTTTTTAATCATTACAAGCATAACATTACAATAAACACTTAAAAATTAGGAAAACAAGCATAAATTAAAACAAGCATAATATTGATTAATGAATATAATTTGATTGTTGTTCTAAAATTTCTATTATAATATTATTAGATAATAATAAAATTAAGTTAAGTCTCATTTTTTTGTAAGGATTAATTTAATAACTGTGTATTTTAATTTGTTCGAGCCTTATATTTTGGATAAGTATTATAAGTAAAAACAAACATAATAATAAACATAATATTAATTAATAAGCATAATTTATTTGTTGTTCTAAAATTTTTATTATAACAACATTAGGTAATAATAAAATCAAGTTAGGTCTCATTTTTTTTTGTAAGAATTAATTTAATGACTGTGCATTTTTGTTTGGATCTCATATTTTTTTGATAAAGTACTATCACATTAGAAATTTCAAAGCAAAAATATAAGATAATATTTACCCAAAATATGAGATTCAAACAAATTAAAATGTACAGTCATTAAATTAATTCTTACAAAAAAAATAAGATTTAGTTTGATTTTGTCATTATCTAATGTTATAATAGAAATTTCAGAACAACAAATAAATTATACTTATTATTATGTTTGTTTTAACTTATACTTATTTTTGTAATTTTTAAGTGTTTATTGTAATGTTATATTTGCAATGATTAAAAAAGAGAGAATATGAAGATTAAATTATATTTTGGATAAGTATTATAAGTAAAAACAAACATAATAATAAACATAATATTAATTAATAAGCATAATTTATTTGTTGTTCTAAAATTTTTATTATAACAACATTAGGTAATAATAAAATCAAGTTAGGTCTCATTTTTTTTTGTAAGAATTAATTTAATGACTGTGCATTTTTGTTTGGATCTCATATTTTTTTGATAAAGTACTATCACATTAGAAATTTCAAAGCAAAAATATAAGATAATATTTACCCAAAATATGAGATTCAAACAAATTAAAATGTACAGTCATTAAATTAATTCTTACAAAAAAAATAAGATTTAGTTTGATTTTGTCATTATCTAATGTTATAATAGAAATTTCAGAACAACAAATAAATTATACTTATTATTATGTTTGTTTTAACTTATACTTATTTTTGTAATTTTTAAGTGTTTATTGTAATGTTATATTTGCAATGATTAAAAAAGAGAGAATATGAAGATTAAATTATATTTTGGATAAAGAGCTGACAAATTCGTCCTTGAATGTGTAAGGCGCTGACAAATTCGTCCCTGATATTAACGGTAACGGATGAAAGTTAACGGAGGGATAGATTTGTCACACTTTTTTCACTTTCAAGGACAAAAATTTGAATTTCCATCTTTCAGGGCAAATTTGTCAGCGCCTTATAAATTTAGGGACGAAAATGGCTATTTACCCTAACTTTTTTATTTAAACTTCTAGCATTTATTACTAACTTGATATGTTAGCTGCACACAACATGTTTCTTAAACTCAAATTATCATTCAATTTCAATTTATAGCCTTTTTATCTTTATTCCCCTAACTAAAGGTACAACTAAAACAATAAATTAAACTAAAAATTAAATTGAATTGAGGATTAAAAATGGAAGCTGTGAACTCAATAATTGTGATTAAGAGCTAATACCTAATAGAGGTGAACAATTTTTCGACAACGGACTCTATCAATTTAGAAAGGCCCACAGTCTCTGAAATCGAGGTCGATGGCAGAGGTCATAGCGGCACATTAGAGGGAGGGAAAGAGATAGAAGATGACGATGAATTTTGAGAATAGGTTGTAGCGGCACACTAGAGGGAGGTTTCACGCCAATGGCGGTGGACGCGGCAGCAGCACCTGAGAGTAGCTGCATCATCTTCAACTCCTCCTCGGCGGAGAACGAATCTTCCAAGAAGTTAGCTATCCGAAATTGAGGAGTTGCAGTTGTCGACGGCGGTGACGGTGGAGGAGTCGGTAGATTTTCCGGCAACATTGTCGAAGAAACTGTCGGACATAATGGCGTCGACGTGGGAGAAGTCGAGGAGGTCGTCAATGACTTTTGAGAATAGGTTTTAGTCGTGACTTCGTGTTTTTCAAATGACTAAGTGCAGGAATAGCGAAGAAATATGGAAATAATTAATTACTTTAAAAATTAAAATATATTTAATTTGAAAGCAATCGTATTATTTTGTAGCGGCTTTTGGTAACCTCTACAAGATACGTGTAAGTAAAAAAATTTTATAGTGATTGAATTTAATTTTACATTCATATATAAACTTTTTATGATTTTTTATTAATGTATCTACAACGTGTCATGTCGTATCTTAAATTTCAAAAGAAATATATGTATTGCATATGTGTCATACCATGTATTTGGACTTCATAGATCTGAACTTTTAAACATTTACGTTTAAAGAATCAAACATTTTATAATTGGGGCGTTAATTAAAAACATTAACTAATAAATGATAAGATGAAAATAATAAATAATATATATATATATAATTAAAATATTGTTAAGGAAAATCTCTTAATTTCCAAAAATCACCAAAGCTTAAAAATTGTCACATAAAATACAAGGTTTCTCATATAAGTGTTGATTTAAAATTTAAATCAAAATAATATCAAAAAATAATGTAATTAAATCATAAAGTAAAAATCTTACAAAACCTATTATCACAAACACGAGAAAGACAAATAAACATATTTACACAACAATGGACCCACGAAGTCCAATGCCACTTGCTCAAACCACCACCTTGAAATCCTCACATACAAGTTGCCATATAAACTAGTGAAACAAAACTATTCTAAATAATAAATAATATGAAACTCTTACCTTTTGGAATACCTCAAAAAATACAACATTTTTCTCTCATGTTTTGCTTAGGTGTATAAAATTATTTGGTGATTTCCTTTTCTTTCTTTTTTTTTTGTGTGAAGATTTATTGATTTCCTACAAAAGCTGAAATCAATATATTTTACTCTTAAAGGGTTTATTATTTTTTAAGTCCTTAAATTTTTTATAATTTTTTTTATAGTCCCTGATGTTTTATCTATTTTTAATCTGTTAACTTTCTTTTAGTTTCTCAACATTTTTCTTGTCATTACTTTTAGTTACATTTTTCTTATCATTACTTTTATAGTCCACTAAAAGTAAGGAAGAAAAAAAAAATTAAGTAACTAAAAGTAAGGATAAGAAAATATTTGTGAATTAAAAACAAAATAAAAAATTCAAGGATTAAAAATAGGATTTATAAAAAAAATTAGGAACTAAAAAAATAATTTATTC
>PYAF01002836.1:155404-235574 GCA_007407185.1 Glycine tomentella | reverse complement strand
GTTTAGATATTTATTTGATTTGATTTTTTATGTAACAAAATTAAAAATTTAATAATTAAAATAATATAACATTTTCTTAATAATAACTATTTTTATTTTAAATAAATTAAGCATCTATAAGCCTATACCTTTTATAATCAAAATTGGCATGTATGTTTAAAGTATGTTGCATGTTAAGAATAAAGTTAATTACTTGAATATCGACAAAAATATTTAAATTATTTAACAAATGTAAACTTAATCTATTTAATAAAAAATAATTTAATGAATGAATTGATAAAAGTTATTGCTTGTAAAAATAATAAATGAAATAAATTTGATAAGAATTACTCCTAAAATAAATAGGTCTGTATTTTTTGGTAAAATTGCTCACACTAAGGATGAAGAATTAAAAAAAATAGAAAAACACACAAAAAGAAAAAGTAGAACATAAGTGATTTACATGGTTTGACTAACACATCAACAAAATCATCCACTATCTCCAAATAGTATTATAAGTTTTATGAAGAATTGAAAATTCTCCCTAAATAGCTATTATTTTATATATAAACTTCAACAAGGTCTCACTTGAGAGGTACAAAGAATGACACACACCCACTCAAGAGATCATTCACAAATCACTCACTCTTTTTGAACTTAATTGAAATACATGTACATAAGAGTATTTTTAAAAAAAGAAAAATACATAGACTCTTCACAATATTACTTCATATAGAGGTGGGTTGGAGCTTCATCCAAAGACAAATAAATGCAAATTATTAGGCTTTGCACATAATTTGTAGTGTCATTGGAAATACAATTCATCTTTTAGACCGAGGCAAAAACACAGATATAATTCTTAAGTAGTTTACTATTTTGGTAAAAAAGACATGCATACATACATATACCAAAATATTACTCCTTCTATTCCAAAATATAAATCATTTAAAGTTGTTATACAGATATTAAGAAAAATAATAATATCAATAATTTTCCTAATATATCATTTTGTCTCTAATTAAATAGTATTCATACTCATTTACTCTTATTACACATAATTCTCATTAATAATAACAAATTCCTATACAAACTTGATGGACTAAGATCTTTCTACTTCACCTAATTTCATTGTGTCTTGTGTTACTTGTGGAAAATCAAGTGATTTTTGGAATTAATCAATGATACAAATACTACCACTAATACAAACAGCACTTTCTACGTCGGTTATTTGACTCATTTAACGTCGGTTTAAGAACCGTCGTTGTAACCTATGTCGTTAAAAGGTAAAACATTCTATGACGGTTAATGAACCGTCTTAGAATGTGACATTCTAAGACGGTTGTTGATATGCTGCTAGCACATCTTAGTTTTTAAGGTTAATTTAGTTATAATTCAATTAATAATTAGCAATATAGGTTAGAATTAGATAAGTTTATTTATTTATTTATTTTCATCTCAATTTATTACTATTTTACTATTTCAGAGTCAAAAAGAAGGAAAGAAGCAAAATCAAGAAAGATTTGTCACAAAAATAAAATAGCAAAAGGGTTTAGTTACCCTAATTAACTATATGGACATGGAATTATAAATAGGGACTCAGGAGACCAAAAGAAGGACAGACAAAAATATCAGAAATATATTTTTACAGACAGAAACACAGTGGAGAGAAGATCAAGACCAGAATTTGAAGAAGATTAATGCTTCTGCTCTCTTTGTATTTCTTGAGGTTAGACATGAACATGTCTGGCTAACTTTCTTTTATTGTGGTTAGGACCAAAACCCAATGTGAACTCCTCTGTAATTTGATTGGTATTAATATGAGATTATTATGATTGCTTTGTTTTACTCTGTTCTTCATTGTTATATTCTTTCTTAGAACTGGTCATTCTATTTAAGTTCTTAGGGTTAGAATTCACAATAGGAATGTTGGGATTCTAATTTCTGACAAGAGTAAAATAACAGTTTTTACATTGCCTAGGGATAGGGATGTATGATTGCAGAAACTTTATGATGTATTCTTTTAAATGCTTAGCTTGCTAGGAATTGCTAAGGAATTAGGATTTCTAATTGGGTTAAAGGGTTAAATTGCTAAGGAATTAGGATTTAACTAAATTTGGGAAAATACATCCTATGAGTAATCAGAAGTAATTGAAATTAATAACCAATTCAAGTGAAAGAGGTAGGGATCAAAGTTCTAACCACAATGATTTCTCTTAACTGCATTACAATCAATTTAAACTTGTTTTAATTTCTTATTAATTTCTGTCATTTATTTAATTGTTTACTTCCACAACACAACACTATTTTTCTTAAAACAATTTATTTCCTTCCAATCTCTTAGACCGTAAGCTACGATAAAATTAGACATTTAATCCCTGTGGATACGATACTCTACTTACTCACTTTATTACTTGAAACGAACGGTACACTTGTCATTTCGCAACAAGTTTTTGGCGCCGTTGCCGGGGATTGAAATCACTAATTTTTGAATAACTTTAATCTCTGTGATTGGAATCTTTTGTTACTAAATTGCTTCTCTGAAGTTTATACGAGGTACAGTTAATCCTGATCACCTACAGTACGACCCTGAAATAGAGAAGACTGCTAGAAGAAACAGGAAACTAGCCAGACAAAGGAGAAGAGAAGTAGAGAATTTTGATTTTGATTCAATTCCTGAATTAGAATTAGAAATGGCTGACCGAGGCAATAATCAGCCAAGACCAGAAGATGAACTAATGGAGGATATTCTGGCTCCAATGTTCGCTAGACCAAACCCTAGTATTGTCAGACCACCAATCCAGGCTAATAACTTTGACATTCATCCGTCATTGATTACATTGGTGGAACGCAGTCAATTTGGTGGGGAAGATGATGAAGACCCCCATGACTTCATTGACAGATTTCTGAGAATCTGTGATACCATTAGACATTAAAGGGTGTCAGATGATGCTATTAGATTGAGGTTATTCCCTTTTGCTGTTAAGGGAAAGGCACTCAGATGGTTAGACAGACAAACCTCCAATAGCATAACCACTTGGTAAGAATTGGTTGTAAAATTTTTCTCTCAATATTTTTCCATGGAGAAATATAACCGGTTGGTGAATGAAATCACCAATTTCACTCAGAATGAGAGAGAAACTCCATGTGCAGCCTGGAACCGATTTCAGGAGCTAATCAGGAGATGTCCACAATATGACATGCCTGTGGGTAAGCAGGTACATATTTTCTTTAATGGTATGCTTCCTGACACAAGAATGATGGTTAATGTTGCAGTTGGTGGCTCAATAAGATCTAAAACAGCAGCTCAGACTTATGAGCTAATTAACTCTTTAGCCCGTAATGAGAATGAAAGCATTACTACTCAGCCTAAGAGAGAACCTATCCAGTTGAGGAGCAGTGATGTCATGTTAGCAAGACAGAAAATATTGGCCTAGCAATTGGCCAAATTAAATGAAAAGATTGATAGACTTCAAGTCTCTGCTGCTCAAGTCTCATCCAGCAGAGGGTCACCTGTCATCTGTGAGTATTGCCAAGGTGAGCATGAATCTAATGAATGTCCTATCCTTATAGGAGCTGATCCAGTGCAGGTGAATGGTGTATGGAATGATCAGAGACCCCAGCAGAACTACCAGAGGAATCAGAATTTTGCTTTGGGCAACAATTACCAGAGAAAATTTCAAGGGGTGGATTAGATTATGAATCTAACAATTACTTGCAGCCTCCACCCATTCCCCCCAATGAACTTTCTGAACTGGAGAAGGCAATGGTACAGCTGTCAAAAACTACAGCTGAACTGTCAAAAACCACCACTGAGCATATTCAAGCCACCAATGCCTTCATGAATGAAACCAGAACCCATCGTACAAATCAAGATGCTTCCATTAGAAATCTTGAAAACCAAATTGGGCAGTTAGCAAAACAGCTAACTGCAAGGCCCCAAGGACAGTTCCCCAATGACACTATTATAAACCCAAGGGAACATGCAAAAGCAATCACCACTAGAAGTGGAAAGGTAATCACTCCTCAAGAAAAGCCTAAGGTAAGCAATAAAGAAGATAAGGAGGAGAATACCACAGCTGTTGCGGAACCAGAGGTAGCAGAACCTTCAAACAAAGATGAAAAAAATTCTGCAAAGAAACAATGGGATTTCTCTCATTTTGAGAAACCTCCCTATCCAGTGCAGTCCAAGCAACAGATTCAAAAGCAACAGTTTGCCAGTTCTTAGACATGTTTAAGAAATTGCATATTAATATTCCATTTGCTGAAGCATTATCTAACATGCCTAATTATGCAAAATTCATGAAAGAGCTGTTGTCTAGAAAACACAAATTGCAGGACTGTGAGACTATCACACTTACTAAAGAGTGCTGTGCTATCATTCAGAGGAAGCTTCCACCAAAGCTGAAAGACCCAGGGAGCTTCAATATCCCTATTGCAATAGGGAGTATTAATGTGGGAAAAGCACTATGTGACCTTGGGGCAAGCATAAATTTAATGCCATTATCAGTTTGCAAGTCCCTTGGTATTTCTGAATTAAAACCCACCAGAGTTTCTTTACAACTTGCAGATCGCTCACTAAGAAGGCCTACAAGAGTGATTGAAGATGTTCTGGTTAAAGTTGATAAATTTATTTTTCCTGCAGATTTTATTGTTTTAGATATGGATGGTGAAAATGAAATACCTCTTCTTTTAGGTAGATCATTTTTAGTCACTGCTAGGGCTTTAATTGATGTTGAGAAGGGAAAGTTAGAACTTAGGATGGATAATGAGTCTATTACTTTTAATGTATTTGATGCCATGAAAAATCCATCTGACGAACATGATTGCTTTAGGCTAGATGTTTTGGATAATGTGATTGTTGCAGGTCCTACAGAAGAAAAACTTGAAGAAGAATTGGAGCTGCAAAGCCAAGAAACCACACCAGAAAATTTTGAGGCAGTAATGGAAGGGCTAGAGATGAAGGAAGATGACATTCCAGTTGGGGCACCTAAGGTTGAGCTGAAAGAATTGCCTGAGAACTTGAAATATGTATTTCTGGGTGAAAAAGAAACATATCCAATGATCATTAACAAAGGACTGGAATTTCATGAGGAAGAGCAGCTTTTGAAGGTCTTCAAAGAACACAAAACTGTCATTAGCTGGTCTATCTCAGATTTAAAAGGTATTAACCCTACTTTCTGCACTCACAAAATTCTCATGGAAAATGATGTAATGCCAGTGAGACAACCACAAAGGAGGCTGAATCCTACAATGAAGGAAGTGGTAAGAAAAGATGTTGTCAAGCTGTTAGATGCAGGAATGATCTACCCAATTTCAGACACTGCATGGGTAAGTCCAGTCCAAACTGTTCCTAAGAAAGGTGGGATGACAGTCATACAAAATGATAACAATGACTTGATTCCCATAAGAACTATTACTGGGTGGAGAATGTGTGTGGACTACAGGAGATTGAATGATACAACCAGAAAAGACCATTTTCCACTTCCTTTCATGGACCAAATGCTTGAAAGGCTAGCTAGTCATGACTACTACTGCTTCCTAGATGGATATTCTGGGTATGATCAAATCCCAGTAGCACCAGAAGACCAGGAGAAGACAGCCTTCACATGCCCATTTGGGGTGTTTGCCTACAGAAGGATGCCCTTTGGCTTATGTAATGCACCTGCAACATTCCAAAGGTGCATGCTCTCTATTTTCTCTGACATGGTAGAAAACGGCCTTGAGGTATTTATGGATGACTTTTCTGTTTTTGGCTCTTGTTTTAATTCATGCTTATCTAATTTAGCTAAAGTTTTAAAAAGATGTCAAGACACAAATTTAGTTCTGAATTGGGAAAATGTCATTTCATGGTAAGTGAAGGAATTGTTTTAGGCCATAAAATTTCTAAAATGGGAATAGAGGTAGACAGAGCTAAACTATTATTGATTGAAAAATTACCTCCTCCTGTTAATGTGAATGGTGTGCGCAGCTTTTTGGGACATGCACGTTCTACAGAAGATTTATCAAGGACTTTTCCAAAATTGCAAAGCCTCTCAGCCACTTGCTTGAAAAAGAAGCAGAATTTTGCTTCAATGAGGCTTGTCTTGATGCATTTAATGTACTGAAACAGAAGCTTACTACTGCACCTATTTTAATGGCTCCTGATTGGGATTTGCCCTTTGAGCTTATGTGTGACGTCAGTGCTTATGCAATTGGTGCTGTTTTAGGACAAAGAAAAGATAAGCGTCTACATGTCATATACTATGCTAGTAAGATTTTAAATGAGACACAAGTTAACTATGCTACCACTGAAAAAGAAATGCTAGCCGTAGTATATGCTTTAGACAAATTTAGGTCCTATTTAGTTGGTTCTAAAGTTATTGTTTATACTGACCATGCAGCTCTTAAATATTTGATGCATAAACAGGACGCCAAGTCACGCTTGTTGCGTTGGATGTTGTTGTTTCAGGAATTTGATTTGGAGATCAAAGACAAAGCTGGAATTGAAAATAAGGTAGCTGATCACTTGTCAAGGATTCAGGAAAAGGAACTGCAAGATGGACCAGAAATAGAAATTAATGAATCCTTTCCTGATGAGCAAGTGTTAGCAATGTAACTCAGTCTATGGTTTGCAAACATGGCAAACTTCAAAGATGCTGGAATAATCCCTGATGACTTTAATTGGCAGCAACGAAAGAAGTTTCTGCATGATGCAAAGAGGTATTTCTGGGATAACCCTTTCTTATATTTCCAATGCACTGACAATGTTATCCGCAGACGTGTAGCTGAAACAGAGGTGCCAAAAATTCTGTGGCACTGTCATTCCTCAGATTATGGAGGACATTTTGGAGGGAATAGAACTGCACAAAAAGTCTTGCAATGTGGCTATTATTGGCCAACACTCTTCAAAGATGCTAAGGACTTTGTTGTGCAGTGTGATAGCTGTCAGAGAACAGGTAATGTTTCTCGCAGGGATGAGATGTCACTGAATAATATCCAAGAGGTTGAGCTGTTCAATGTTTGGGGAATTGATTTTATGGGGCCCTTCCCTAAATCATTCTCCAACCAATATATCTTGGTTGCTGTGGATTATGTGTCTAAATGGGTAGAGGCTGTGGCTTTACCTACCAATGATGCAAAAGTGGTAATTTCATTCCTGCGGAAGAATATTTTCACTCGCTTTTTGGGGTACCAAGAGCTATAATCAGTTATGGGGGTACCCATTTCTGCAATAAACAGTTTGATGGCTTGCTAGCCAAGTATGGAGTCAAGCACAAGGTGGCCACCCCATATCATCCCTAAACAAGTGATCAGGTAGAAATTTCTAACCGAGAACTTAAAAGAATTCTGGAAAAGACTGTGGGGACATCTAGGAAAGATTGGGCCAAGAAACTTGATGATGTACTGTGGACATACCGGACTGCATTCAAAACACCCATAGGTATGTCACCTTTCCAACTTATGTACGGTAAGTCTTGTCATCTCCCTATTGAATTGGAACATAAAGCTATGTGGGCAACCAAATTTTTAAACTTTGAACTGTCTAAAGCTAATGAAAAAAGGTTACTACAATTAAATGAGCTTGATGAGTTCAGGTTAGCTGCATATGAGAATGCCAGAATCTATAAAGAGAAAACCAAGAAGTGGCATGATAATCAGATCCACCCAAAAGAATTTGCACCAAGACAACAGGTTTTGCTTTATAATTCTCTTCTGAGACTTTTTCCAGGTAAGTTAAAATCTCGTTGGTCTGGTCCATTTCTAGTGCGAAAGGTTTATCCCTATGGCACAGTGGAAATCTCCCCTCTAGACAATGACAGGTCTTTTAAGGTGAATGGATACAGATTGAAACACTATTTTGGAGGGGATGTGGATAGGAATGTGGTTTCCATTCCACTAAATTCACTTGATGATTAAAAAGAGTGATGTGTCAAGCTCGTGACGTTAAACAGTTGCTAATTGGGAGGCAACCCAAGAATTTTAAGTATTTTAATTTATTTTATATTGTTGAGTCATAATTGTTTTAGTTTTAGGAGTATTGATTGGACTTTCACCATCTATCTTTTGTTTTTATCTTTACTTTTCTATTTTTGCTGATTTACACTTGTTTTGGTTTATGGTCAGACTGATGTTTCACCTATGTCTATGATTCTTCAAATGACGCATACATGTGTGGATATAAAAGTTTCTGTTAGTTTATTGTTGGAGACAACAATTTTCTAAATCTGGGAATGGGCGCATATGCATTATTTGAAGAATCACATTCAAGAAACAAATGATGTCTAACAGAAAAAAAATTTAGTGTCTTTAATTGTTAAGTTTTATTAGTTTTAAATTTTTAGTTAATTGTTTGAATAAGGTTAGAAGTATATCTATTTTTCTCAAAAATTAGAATTGTTGAAATCAGTGATTAATTGGATATTCTGTTAGGAAGCATGTGAGATGAAATATGGCATGAATTGCATGAAACATGATTGGAATTATAATTGTTGGTATGTAGATGCTCATGTTGAAGTATGAAATGATGCTTGAAATGAAGTTAACAGAGTCTAGCTTGAGATTCTAGCCTGTGAGGATTGAGCCTATACAGAATTATTTTTTTTTAGAGAGACCTCACTTTGATAGTACTCTAGAACTTGCTCTGTTTCTCTGAATGCATGTATATTTTGATATGATTAAGGCATTTTATTCTTTTAAGCCAGTGCCAAATTGATTCACCTTCAGTTTTTCCATTTGCTACCCCTTTGAGCCTAAACCTTTTCATTCATGTACCTAATATTTACACCATATTCCTTGACTACCCTACTTGAGATTGGAAGAAGAAAGAATTAGAACCAAGACCACTAGATATGAGAAATAGAAAAGGAAAGAAAAGGGTAAGAGGAAAGACAAAGTTACCCAAGAAGACAAATTCTGGTTTAATGTTGAAATGCCAACAGAAAAAATCTGGCAAAAACCAAATCTAGTGAAGAATTCAGTAGGAAAATAACAAGTCTGAAATACCAGCTGGTGGATTTAAATGTATTTTCTCATTATTCTAGTGTCTCTGTTACATTGTTTGTTTAAAAAAAAAACAGAGACAAAGAAAGATCAAATGCATAAAGATAGACTTGAGAATAAGAGTGATAGACTGGCTAAGTGGACTTGACTAATTCTATCAGAATCCGATCTCAATTTTAGCCATTATCCAAAAAAATTTCCTACCTTGAGTCAGGCCAAGTTACAATCCTATAAAGACCTTTTGATCAGTTGCGCATGCATTTATGTTTCTTCTCTTATGGAACTTGAGAATATAATCAAGCTTATGGTAGTGCTATGACTGTGATGGATTGAGTGATGATATTAACCTTTATACACTTGAGTGTTGAGTGAAATAGTTATATTTTTGTGAGAAGTACTCAAGTCTGACTCTTACAGTTGATGTAATTGAAAAGTGTTGTTGAAACTTTGATGTGAAAATTGATTGTACTCAGCATTGTGATTCTAAGATTGTTAAATGTGATGTTATGTTTGATTGTTGATCCTTGCTTCTCATCTTGAAATTCTGTTTATTGCTAACGACATCAACATCTAAATCTGGGAATTATTTGATATGCTGCTAGCACATCTTAGTTTTTAGGGTTAATTTAGTTATAATTCAATTAATAATTAGCAATATAGGTTAGAATTAGGTAAGTTTATTTATTTATTCATTTTCATATCAATTTATTACTATTTTACTATTTCAGAGTCAAAAAGAAGGAAAGAAACAAAATCAAGAAAGATTTGTCACAAAAATAAAATAGCAAAAGGGTTTAGTTACCCTAATTAACTATATGGACATAGAATTATAAATAGGGACTCAGGAGACCAAAAAAAGGACAGACAGAAATATCAGAAATATACTTTTACAGACAAAAACACAGTGGAGAGAAGATCAAGGCCAGAATTTGAAGAAGATTAATGCTTCTGCTCTCTTTGTATTTCTTGAGGTTAGACATGAACATGTCTGGCTAACTTTCTTTTATTGTGGTTAGGACCAAAACCCAATGTAAACTCCTCTGTAATTTGATTGGTATTAATATGAGATTATTATGATTGCTTTGTTTTACTCTGTTCTTCATTGTTATATTCTTTCTTAGAACTGGTCATTCTATTTAAGTTCTTAGGATTAGAATTCACAATAGGAATGTTGGGATTCTAATTTCTGACAGGAGTAAAATAACAGTTTTTACATTGCCTAGGGATAGGGATATATAATTGCAGAAACTTTATGATGTATTCTTTTAAATGCTTAGCTTGCTAGGAATTGCTAAGGAATTAGGATTTCTAATTGGGTTAAAGGGTTAAATTGCTAAGGAATTAGGATTTAACTAAATTTGGGAAGATACATCTTCTGAGTAATCAGAAGTAATTGAAATTAATAACCAATTCAAGTGAAAGAGGTAGGGATCAAAGTTCTAACCACAATGATTTCTCTTAACTGCATTACAATCAATTTAAACTTGTTTTAATTTCTTATTAATTTCTATCATTTATTTAATTGTTTAATTCCACAACACAACACTACTTTTCTTAAAACAATTTATTTCCTTCCAGTCTCTTAGACCGTAAGTTACGATAAAATTAGACATTCAATCCCTGTGGATACGATACTCTACTTACTCACTTTATGACTTGAAACGAACGGTACACTTGCCGTTTCGCAACAATTGTTAGCCTAGAACCGTCTTTGAATTTTTTTTACATCATTCTAAGACGGTTATTGAAAGAACCATCTTATAATGGTACATTCGAATACGGTTCTTAGCCAAAAACCGTCTCAGAATGTCTTTTTTAAATAAATAAATAAAAATTAACGATTCTAAGACGATTTTTCAGCAAAAATTGTTTTAAAAGTCTACTTTCTAGATGGTTTTCCAGATAACCGTCTTCAAATATATTTTTTTAAAATAATAAAAAAATAAAATATTCTAAGACGGTTTTTTCCAAAAATCGTCTTAGAAATCTACTTTCTAAGACGGTTTTCTAGAGAACTGTCTTAGAATATCTGTTTTAAAAAAATTAAAAAATTTCAACACGTATACACAATTGAGTACACAATGAAACTATAGAAGATAATCTTCTTCCATAAATTATGATAAAATTGTAAAACAATTAACAAACACTAATAATAATGATAATAATAACTATATACATTGGATTCTAAGCTTTTTGTGGGAAATAATAATAATAATAATAAGATAAGTGGAAGTGTAATTGCAACATTAAAATTTAGCATTAACAACCCTTAAATATGAAAAAAAAACTAATCTTTTTGTGGGAAATAATAGTTCACCTGATAAGATGGTTTAGGCATGTCCCTTATATTTATGTTGGCAAGTAATAATATAAGGTGCTCCCTTTGATTTGCCACATTTCCTTTCTTCATATCCCAAAATAGAAGGAAACATTAAGTCAGATTATTCAGCAGACATGTGCATGACAAATATACATAGCTATATTTTTCATTGGCTACTAACAGGTTTATATGTGCTTTGATAGGTTTTGCTAAATAGGAATTAAATAATAGAAAGACAATTATAAAATAGAAGAGTAAGAAATCCTTGTAGCTTTGGAATAGCACCATATCTTGTCATTAATCATCTTGCTTCTAGATCAGCCTTATATGTTCAAAGAAGTTTAATTTGAATGCACATTTGGTAACTTTTTTCAAGGGAGAAATAGACACTATTTCAAAAATAACCATATCTTGACAGGAAGTTTAACCACAAAATAAAGACCAATACAATAAGACAGATTGTTACTACCAACTCTTTAAAGTATTAAAAGAGGAATTGAAGTATAGGAATCACATAGGTGGCACTGGCCAGGCTGCTAACAGTCATTCAAGTCTGTACCCACTTAACCATCCAAAATTATTGGAGGCACCATATTACTTAGTTTTAGAAGTGTAATTTTCTTTTCAGTTATGGTTAGCTTCAGATAGTGGATGATGTATAGGTGTCCCATATGCTTGGCATAGTAGCTTCAAAAGTGGCCCTCATTCTCATGAGAGTTATTATGCAGTCAAAATTATAAAAGAAAGAAAGTAAAAGATAAGGAGTTAATTACATTAGTATAATACTATATAATTGACAAATTAACATTGGCTTTAACACACTATATCTAGCAAGGGATGATGCAATTCCCAAAATAATGATAACCTTTACGTTGATAGGGAGTAATTTAAAACAAACTTATTCTTTGAATAAAATGGTGCAAATAAAGTTATTTTATTTTATCACTACGACCACATCAAGGGTCTTTGCCTTTTATTTGATTTCATCTTTTGTCCTTTGCTATCAATTATTCTAGTAAAATTGGCTTCAATACTGACACATCTAGAAAACACTCTACAATGGTAGCAAAGTTTTCAATACAAATATGAGTCACCACCTATCTAATTAAGATCAATTTTATGTCAATTAAAAGTTACACAATAGTAGTCGTTAGTAGTTAAGCAAAAAAATTTTTGGTCAACTTCAAATTGATTAATATTTTTTTGGTGAACTTCAAATTGATTAATATAGTACTATGACAAGTAATTTTAATAGAGGTAATTAAATAAAAATCGTTGTTAATTTAATTATAAATTTATACATAATTAATCAAAGTGAAAATGATATTAAAAATAATGTTTAATAATTATTTTCTTTAAGTTAAACTTTCTTACCAAAATAGACTTATATTATATATTTTATTATTATCATAGATAGTAAGTTTATTATTATTTTTAATAAAAATTATTTTAAAATTTTACTTGGAATTATTCTTTGTATTGATAATACACGAAAAACAAATTAATTCAAATATTATTACCGTTTGAATTGGAAGTAGTTAGGTTGCCCCAATTAATTCAAACAATGAGAATTCACGTTCTTCTTTTTCATAATGGGGATAAACACAAATAATTATTCTCTTTTCTAATTACTACTTATCTAAATTATTGTTTCATTTACTCTTTCAATATATACTATTAAAATTAGTCACATTAATAATTTATGCGACTAGGATAAAGCTTATGGGGAAGGATTTGGTCCTATAAAAGCTAAAATGAAATCACCCCATTGTACTCACACTTGACAGGACCAATAAACTTTGAGGTATGTTATTATGACTTCTTTACTCTATTGAAATTGGAACCCATATTAAATCGAGAAAAATAAGACTAACCAAAGTTTTTAGAGAAATTGTACAAACTAAACACTGTTATTACTGCCAAAGAGAAACCCAACTCATTAAAAATATTATATATCAATGGTTTGAAATATATTGGATAAATTTCATGATCACAAACTTGAGCAACAAAAGCTGCAAAATAATAATCTCATGCAAGAGGTGAAAAGATCTAATTAGATACCTGGATTCTTGATGGAACTAAATAATCCAGGGCACCTTCTAGTGTGGATCTTGACAGAATTGGAGTTTCAATCTATCTTATGACCAAAAAAGGAAAGATCAACACAATATATCAAAAACCAACCCCCAAAGTGAGTAATAACAGCGGAAGGCAAGCAACACAATTACTTAATGAAAAGAGAACAAAACCTAAGTGATGAACTCACATGGTACTACCTAAACAAAACCATGAACGTACATGAAACAATTAAGAATAGGTATTATGAAATAAACTTTGATTGGTCAACCACAAAACAAAAGCAAATTAAAACCGTCGGGCAACCAAATTGTTGTCAATTCAATAGCATAATGTTCCAATGGTATCATTAACCTACATCAAATCACCAAGTTACATTTCATTTCCAGTTTAAAATATATAAAAACCAACACTAAAACCTGATAAATCCAAATTTCTATCAAACACAAACTGGAAACCATCATGCTCAAATCCTGGCTATAAAAAATAAAGAAATCCAAAATAGAGGAGAGTGAGATTGACTAGAGCATCAATGCACATATCCAGGCCAATTTTTTCCATAGACTTGGTTAGTTCTCCCACCACATCTTCACCAACCTACAAACAAACCATGAAGTCAGATTACCAAGCTGAGTTAACAAATGTCTAAGAAACAAAGATAAACCTAGTAGAAGAGTGTTTTCTTTGAAAACAGAAAGAGATCATATGACTATGATACAATTTTGAACCATAATGAGGTAAACGTTGCAATGTATGGACTTACAATTTAACACAACAATGGTGTGGTAGTGTCTGTGTGAAATCGAGAGACTCAAAGTGAGTTTGTGAACAATACATGACAGAGCAATCAAGATAAATGACGAGAAGAAAAAATGGTTGCACAAATAAAATTGAATGTAATATGATCAGGTTAACAAGAATTACGACATCTTCAATATTGAAACCTTTAGTCCACTTTATTAGAGTCCCAGATGCAATTGATGTTTGCCTCACTTGGAATGAGCCTCACTGGGAATGAGAATGTAAAACCCAGTTCTCTTTGTTTTCCAGGGGGAGGATGAAAACCTTCAGGTGCATAACCAACAAACTTTGTAAGAGCTGCTGCTATAAAATCGAACTATGCTTGTAATAAAATAACAAACATATCAAAGTGTAGGCAGGCTTAATACTTTGTCTGATAGATTTTCCCATAACATACTTACATTTGAAGAGCTAGTCATCAAATTTGGAGGAATTAAAACTTCTTCAAACTCCTGCCCGATAACACCTTTGTTTTTACCCCCTAAATGTACACAAAGGACACGAAAGTTTGTGCTGCCAAGATCCAGTGCATAATAGAGGCCTTCTTCATCCCTATAAATAATGGAACGAGGTGAAGAATGACTCAACATAGAAGAAATATTTAAGAATTACAAGTTCATATTTCTAAAATATTTATAATTTGGTTATCATCAATGTAAATACAATCACAGTGTAATATTTAATCATACATACTTGCTCTAAGAATCAAATGCTTTAAGAATAAACCATTATAATCCAGAGGGGCATATTAATTATTACAAGTCGATGGTTTTATTTCCATGAATGATAACGAAGCCAACTACTGATCCTATACATCAATCATACTATAATTTCAGAATGCAAGAACATAAAATAAACAATACGCACAAAAAAACAAAAATAAAAATTCATTAAAAATGTCAAATAGAACAAGATCAACGTTTGAGAGAGCAAGACAAACGGTTAGTCCAAAAAAGGTAAGATCAACACAGTATATCAAAACCAACCCCCAAAGTGAGTAATAACAGTGGAAGGCAAGCAACACAATTACTTAATGAAAATAGAACATAACATAAGTGATGAACTCACAAGATAGTACCTCAACATAACTTACTAAAGTGTTTCACCAATTCGAATTCGTCCGTCCATCCGTTAATAGATGGAGTCAGCAACCTCGAGAGAGGAAATGACGTTCCAGGAAGAGAGAGGGACAACAATAGCGTTGGTGATGAGGTTTTACAGGAGGGAGAGCTTCTTGAGATGGGAGAGGTTCCCTTTGCTCTAGTCCAGCGTGGACAAGCGATTCACAGTAAGGTTGAACTCGGTGAGGCTGGATGGCAAGTCGACCGAGTCAAGGTTATGGAGCTGGTAACTCGTGAGATCCAGAAGCGTCCATGAAGGATTGTCTTTGTCGCTGACATTCGCGTCCTCGAATTTTGCTGCAGCATCGTCCTAGGAAGTGTCATTCTCTGGAATCTCTGATTTCGCGCGATCATCATCTTGGAGGGGAGGCTTGGTGTCTTCTTGGGTTTCGGTGGCCATGTTTTCATGTGGGAAGGGAGAGGGAAATTGGGAACCCTAGTGGAGAGTGAAACGACGTCGTTGAGGGTTTGGGAGATTAAGTGGAGGAGGTGGAGGGAGAGGGGGTTTGTTGTGGAGGAGATAGGTGGGAGAAGGAAGTCGAGATCGAGGGAGTTGGAGAGGGAGAGTGACAAAAGCGCGAGAGAGTAGAGGGAAGGAGGTAGACATTGAGGGAGTTGGAGAGTGAGACTGATAGAAGCGCAAGAGAGTAGAGGGAAAGACCTAAGTAATTAAAATACATTCATTTCGAAGACGGTTTTGTAAAAACCGTCTTAGAATGACATCTTTCTAAGACGGTTTTACAAAAACCGTCTTAAGGAAGGTAATTTTGAAGACAATTTTATAAAAACCGTCTTCGTTGAACACTTCGTATTTACAAAAATGTCGCCGCCTTATATACTAAGACAGTTCACAAATAACCATCGTCGAAAGTGCGTTGTAAAAGATACTTTTTAGTAGTGTGAGTAATTACTAGATAGTGAATTATGAAAAAGAGTTCACCACAATTAAAAAGACTATTGTATTAATGTATGAAATATTGATTGAGGATAATTTTGAAAAAAATATATTTAATATAGTATTGATTTTATAAAATAACTTATATTATGGAATAATTTTTTTAAAACGACTAATATTTTAGAACGTAGGGAGTATATATTATATAGAGAGAGAAAGAGAAAGAGAGAATTTCTTAGTTTACTATCTCCTAAAATATGACACACCCAAATGGAGAGATACGACAAGTTATTTATTTCCTTTTGGTATGAGACAATATGTAATTATGTATCATCTACGAAAGGTAATGCATCTTAAGTAACTAGCAATTGCATATTCGTTAAGCTAAAATAGTTTTGAGTGTTTGGTGAAGCTATGATATGAAAAAATGTTTGATGAATTAATCACATGAAACAACAATTTTAATGTTTACGTGAAATATTTTTCCTTCAAAATTTAAGGTTATTTTTATAATTTTAAATTATTAAAATAGGAATTTTTAATAATAAAGGATGCAATTAATCAAAATACCATTTCAACTCACCTAAAAAATACCATTTCATTACGTTTCTATTTGTGGTAGTATTATTTTTTACACAAGCTAGTACCCACTTCAAAATACTATTTAATCATCATTTTAAAAAAGAGTGTGGTCAATTAATTTAAAAAATAATCAAATATCTTATTTAAAATATATTTGTATCTTAAAAACATGTGTAATTTGTTGGATCATTGATTATGTGTTTATATATTCAATAGATATTAACTCTCCTTTAATGTATGCTTGTTGTCAATATGTTTTCCCTTGCTTTTGCTTAATTTTATTATTCTTCAAAAAGTGTGTCTAGGACATTTTGACAAAAATGGGTGTTTTTTCTATTAAAAAAAAAATGTACTCAAAGAGTGTAGTTTGCAAACAATCTATAAGACATGAGTTGTTTTTGTAACATGAGATGTAAGAGACACCAATCTAAGTGACACTTTATATTTGTTTTTTGTCTTGCAGCGGGAGGAGTCACCTTGACTGACGGCTCATGTTTCAGTTGTCATATTGGTTATATCTACAACCGATGTAAAAGAAAGTACCTTTTACATAGGTTGTCTACTTGTTTACATTATTCATAGATATAACCGAAATAAAAAATATAACAACCAAAACAAAATGCCTCATAAGAGTGACTTCTCCTACTATAGGACAAAAAACAAACATAAAGTGTCCCTCAAGATGATGTCTCCTTATCATATGTGACAAAAGTCATGTAAATTGTTTTGAAAGTAAACTCTCTTTAGGTAAATTGTTTTTAAAAATACTCATTTTTATCAACATAAGAATGTGAAATTTTCAAGTCCACGTTGTCAAGATTGTCGAACATCTTTCTTGATAACTAGAAATAAGTTAACTCTTCCTAAGGTTTGATTAGTTGCTCTACTTCGAAGAATGGATGGAGGCAAATCACAGCTATCTAGCTAGTCCTGAACTGCAAGTGATATTACTATAGGCGTGGTTAATTTCTTTCTAACTTAAGATAATAATAAATCAAACATCCGAAACAAAAAATTAGCAAAATGACATTGGTCAAAATTAAATTGGTTAATAACGAAACAAGCTTAAGCCACAGGAAGTTAAGAACCCAACAACTAATAATTAAGCCAAGAGCTACAATATCCCTAGCTAGGTAGGTAGCTACAAGAAGCAAAATCTTGAACAAAATTAACAAATTCAATTGCATTTCTTCTAACATTACAAAATTAACCAAAACTAACAATGATTAAATCCATTATAAATTGATTACTAATTAATCAACCATGAACCATTTTAATCAGATGCATAGGCACCCCAAAAATGTTACACGTTGGACCTGTTCTCACACTACTGCAGTTCAAACACTTGACTCTACAACAACATCACTATCATGTTCCACAAAAAGCTCATCATTAACAAACACTAGCCAAATTCTCCTCAACTTTATCAAATCTATCATTACTAGCTAATAACAACATTAGTGTGATCTTGAACCTCTTCATCATGTGGAGTACTAGTTGGTGCTTCTTCTTCAAAGTACTCATCATGGTCATCAAAGGGAACGTTAACAAGGTGCAATGTGAGTCTACCATTGGCCCTATATGCACAAAAGTACTTGTGGTGCTTCACCTTTTCCTCTTTTAGAATCAACCTTCCCAAGTTTGTGTAGTACCTCTTCAAAACCCATGGCATGTGTGAGGCCAGGTTTTGAGTTCTAACTAGTAAGGGTATAGGGGGAGGGAACATTTTCGTTTTGTTCGTGCTCTTGGCCTTGGTTTTGTTACTTGCATCATTGTATTTGAGGACTTATGGTTATCTGTGATATGGTTTGTGTTTTGGAGGTCCATGCAGCTCTCGGTGCCAATGTAGTTGTCAGTATTTAGAGGGAATGTGATGATGCTGCTCATGACCATGATGGTTTGTGAAGGTGTAGAAAATATGAAGACAAGAGTTTGGGGTATCCTTTGGCTTTATATACTAGGAACAAATAGAGAGAGAAGTATAAGGTCCTTGTAAAAACTAGAGAGTGAAAAATTGAAAGAAAAATTATTCTTACACACCCAAAGAGAAAACAAAATAATAGAGAAAGTAATATATATAGGGTGAGTTTGTTTATTTTTTTAAAAAAAGTTTAAAATAAACGTTTTTATGTAAGTTTTTTTTTAAGAAATAGATATGATTTACTTCTTAAAATAAGCAAAAATAGTTTAAACAAGCATGCTAAAAAACATAAAAATTGTTTATTTTATTAAGATAACCACTTATTTTAACAAATTAGTTTAAAAAAACTCACTCATAATAAATACTTGATTTAGTTTGACAAAAAGAAAGAGACAAATGAAGAGTGTGTTTGAAGTTAATATTGGGGTATTCAAATATATCATTACCAAAATTCAAAATTAAAAGAAGGGAATGGATGAATAAATAGAGAAGGGGGGAGAGAGTGTAAAAGTAAAAGTAAATAATATTGGAGCTAGGAGAAAGGAATGAGGTTGATGAGTGTGTGAATAATGTTTTATGTATGTTACAATAAATACAAGGAGAGCAAGGCAAGGAGTTCAAGTGGCTAGGTTTTCATGAAGAGGTTGGTGACAATATTATGAAGATAGGAGATCGATGAAAATATTCAACAGAGACAACTATTATCAGTTATGTCAAGGTTGAGTTTCAAGTGGCTCTTCTCTGGCTTTATGAGTATCAAAATCTGATTCATATTAGTGCCATGTGAAAATTTCAAATTCCCAAATCAGAAGACAAGTTAAAGGACAAGCAAAATAGAGCACAAGGCACATGTCACCCACATTTCACAGTACAAATATGAAGAATGAAATAGTAAAATAGCCAAAAATATATTTATATTAGCTTACCAGAACAACAACACAACACTCTTATTCGGATAGAAGTAGTAATCCTTCCGTTCTAAAATTTATAAGTTGTTTAAAGTTGTTGTATAGATATTTTAAAAAATAATTAATCATTGAATTTCATAAAAAAAGATTAGTGATTTTTCTAATATATCATTTTATCTCTAATTAAATATATAATATTCCTATTCATTTACTCCTACTACACAACTCATTAATAATAACAAATTCATCAACAAACTTGATAGACTAAGATCTTTTCACTTCACCTAATTAATTGAAATAATTTTTACCGCCAAAATTTTAATCTGAACCTAATTGTTGCACTTAAATTGGGACTGAAATTTACTCTCATAGAATAAAATTTGAATTGGGTCTCAAACATTTCCGATTAAAAAGTGCTGGTGTTAATCAATATAAATGAATGACTAAATACTAGTGACTTAGGAAAAATAGTTCACGAGCATTAAAAAAGACTATTATATTAATGCATGAATTATTGAAGAGTAATTTTGGAAAGAAAAAAAATAATGTAGTATTGATTTTGTAAACGACTTAAATTTGGGAACATTTTTCTCTCTCTAGATAACTTATATTTTGGAGCGAAAGGAGTACTAGCTATTACATAAATTCCTTACTCCATATCAAACTCAAGTTATATAGCATTTTATATAAGTAAAATTATTCATATATACTACTATTTAGCAAAGGAAATAAGAAAATAGTGTAGTTCTTATAAATTATCACATTAAAAAATTACTCTAATAATCAAAAATCACATATTGTAAAAGTCAAAAATTTACTCTAAGAATTTTAACTAAATGATAGTATAAGGACATAGACTATTTACCCATAAGCAAATAACACAACACCTCTCAAAGTAAGCTAGAGAATGGCACATTATTTATCCAGTGGATATAGTTTTGAATGAACAAGGCATAGATTTAACATGAAATATTGAAAATGTACTTAGGACATGCATGTGAGTAGTTGGATTGAACTAGGTGATGATAGGTATTTCATGCATTGGTCATCAATTAATCCAGAGTTCCATGAAATATAATTGCTCATCTGGAAATGACAATCTCCAAATTAACATGATTGTACTGTAAAATGTAATTCTTGTACATTCTTTTATTAATTAGTGCACTATATATATATATATATATATATGTGTGTGTATCAACCAAATGACACCTAAGATTATCCTACAAGACATAATTTGCTAGGAATTACCTTGTTGAATAACAATCATTTTAATTTAATTTGTAATAAATAAAAATGCAGCAAAGGGAAGCGTTTACACGTCAAAAGAGGTTAATTTTCTTCCGGCATAGAAGAAAATAGAGCTGGCATTACCAGTTTCCATGCATGACCGATGCCCTCAATTTTATATGATCGAAGAGCAGAATTGAAATTCAAAATCCAAATTCCAAAGTTTACAAATAGAAAACACAATTGACATAAAAAATCCAAACAAAAGAATAATTGCAGTCGAGAAAGTAAGAGAGATACCAAACTAACCACTAACCCTTCAAAAAAGAACAAAAAAATGGACACAATGAAAACTACTCAAAAAGAAGGATTAATTTTATCAAAATTACTAACATAAAAAATAAAAAAAAATTAAATCAAAAGAATTAAGATGTTGTTATAAATAATTTGTTATTGTTAGTTACTGGTCAAGTCAGTTTCAGTTATATTAGTTAACAGGTCTATATAAGTTTCTTAGAGCCCAAATTGTTAGTGTGATAGTTGTTGTTAGTTGGACTTGGGTCAAGTGTATAAAAGCTAGTTGTTATGTGTATAGAGAGCAATATTGTGCAATATCAATTTGATTTCTTTTTCCTTTTCTTCTATTTTTCTTCTTTGTTCTTCTTCTCTAAAATATTGTATTATGAGTGTGTGAGATATAGTGTTCTTGCACTGACAGTGGTATTGTGAGCTTTGTTCGAATTCTTAGAGTAAGAGTTCTAGGGAAATATGGCTTCCGCAAGTGGAAATCTTCCAACTGTTGTTCTAACCAACTAGAACTATGATAGGTGGTGTGCCTAGATAAGAGTTATCTTTCGATTTCAAGAAGTCACTAAAATAGTGACAAATGGGCTCCAAGAATTGGAGAAAAATCCATTTGATACACAAAGAACAACCCATCGTGATGCGGAGAAGGGAGATGCAAAAGCCTTGTTGATCATTCATCAATGTGTAGATACATTAATAAATCTTAAACAAAAACAATAATAAATCCATTAAACATAAATTCTTAAACTCAAGAATCTATATTAAAATTGCTTTAATGCAAAAAACACACCTTTCCAAAATCCACTTGTTCCATGATTCACAATAATGAACTAAATTAAATCAATGCTTTATGCACAAAAATTATAATTATTCAAGAAAAAGTTAAATTCATAATAAAATTCAATTATATAATACTCCCACCGATTTCTTGTAAAAGCAAAAAAAAACTTTATTTTTTCTTAAATATTAATAAAAGTTGACTAACGAAGCAAATTTTTTTATGCTTGGTATCAAGCTTTAATGAAGAATAATTTTTAAAAAATTATTTTTGTTTTGAAATTAACATATTTTAATAAAACTAACTAAGTCTTTAATGAGTGCAATTTTTTTTTTCAATTATAAAAGAGACCAATGAGAATAACAAAATCAAATTTAATGTTCTGTTTACAAATTAAAGTATCTATCAAGATATAAAATTAAAAAATTGGAGTCATAAACATGTCATTCAAGTGATTCAACTAAAAATTAGACCCTACTAATTAACATAACAGAACTCAAAGTATATTTGATTAAGAATAATTAATTGTTATCATTTGTCCGCTATTGATTAGATTTTTTTTAATGTTAATGATACGTAAAATTTGTTTTTTTTTTAGAGGTAATGATAAGTAAAAGTTAAACTCTACTTTCGATAACTGACATAATCAAATGGTAAGTTTGATTGGATGAAAGAAAAAAAAGAAAAAAAGAAAAAATTGAAAATTGAAAATTGAAAAAAGTAAAGAAAGAAATATTTTAAATTTTTATTTGTAGATTTTTTTTTTCTTTCAACCGAGCAAAACAAAATATTTTATAAATTATATTTTCTTTCCTTCTACTTTTTCTCTTCTACCAAATAATATAGTAAACAATATTAATGAGTCACTTTCACTTACATTTTATATTCCTACGATACAACATAAGTAGCCCCTACTCGTCCTAGGATGGGTGTGAGATTAGGAGCATCGTGGCCATTGCTTTGGACGAAAAGAAAAAACTTTTCCCACTGGCTATTCGCTCTGGCGGCATGATGTTGTTGATGCTTTTCTTTTCCCTTCTAAAACGAAATTCAAAAAGTTCCTAGTTTCCACTCTTTTCCTCTTCTCGATTGAAAAATCAATGAGAATCCCACCAACTACATCACCTTGTTTTCTAAGATAGACACGTGGTGTTATCGATTACGTGTTTTTAGGTCGAACCTCGTTCCTCGAGCTTTCAATCTCCTTAACAACCGCTTCGTCATTGTCCAATGTCCATGCTCCCTCCCTATCTCTTATTCATCTTACTTTCGTTTCAAAATAAATAATAATCCTTAAATAAGAAAATAAATTTAAAAAGACATTTTAATTTCAATTTTAAGGGAAGTCATGCTATACGAAGGAAAAAAAAAAAGACAGGCAGGACTGGTGGGTTAAATTAGGAAGTCATGTTAATTTATAGTTTGTAAATACAGCTAATTCTTTTTAACCAGTTGTTAAAGAAAGTTTCTTGCAATACCAAATGTTTATTTAGATGAGAGAAAAGAAAATAAGATAAAAGGTATAATGATACATACTTGTTAGGACCACCATTCTAATCTCAAGTTCATCAATATTGTTAGAATCGCTATATTTGAAATATTGTAAATTTTGATACTCAAATGAGCTATCATGATTTTTTTGTTGAAAGGTATCTTGATTTTGATGACTTTAGTCATAGATTATCTTTAGGTTATCATTCGGAGATTTCTCACTGACATGAACAAAATAAAAAAATAAAATAAAAATATTTTTTTGTAAATTAAAATTAACTTTTTTTTATAAAAAATTATATATATAGATATATATATATATATATATATATATATATAAGTTTTTAAAGAGCTTTTATAAAAAATTCTATAAAAATAAAGTTTATAAATAATTTTAACTTAATTTAATTCAACACCAAAAATCTTGGTTTAATTTATTTTCTTTTTCTTTCTTTCTAAAAATACCTCCAAATAAAACCTGGCTCTCATCATGTAATTTTCTTTATCAACAACCTCACATGAATTCTATGTTGATAATAATAAGTATTAAAAAGTACCAACATTCGTCTAACTAATGTCGAATAAACTATCCTAGCCATATGTACTATGGAATGATCTAATGAAACTCTAGCCATTTGTCTTGCAACCAGCCACACTGCCTTTTAGTACCTTGGATTTTCTCTCTTTCACTTTAAGGACCACTATTATTATAAATTTATAATAATAAGATTAATTTATAATATTTTTTATTAGTTATTTTTACAATACTTAAATATTTTATTTAACTAACTGAATCGGATTCTTTAATATGATAATAATATTTTTTTTTAAAATTTCAAATTTAAAAGAAATTTATTATTATAAATTAAATTAATTATTTTTAATTAAAATAAAATATTAATAATTGAATCTTTATATATAAAAATAGACATATATGGAAGAGACTACATATAATAGATTAGCAAATGCCTCTCCCCTCTATCCCTTCGCCACGCTCACGGGAAAACATTATTGGAACCCCACAAAGGTGCACACTACGCACCCCACCCCTACCACCCTCTCTCTCTCTCTCCCCTGAAGAGAAAAAAAAAAAAGCTTCGAAGTTTCAAACTTTGCACCACCCCACCTCCAAAGTCAAGGATCAGAACTCATTTTTCCAGAAATTTAACTCCTTTTCCGCATACCCATTTGGGTTTTGTTCGTGTAACAGTTACTTCTGGAACTAAAGTTAAACTTTTCTTTTCCTTCCTTAGTTGGGTACTTTGGGGTTTGCTTTTTCTCTTCTTTTTCCATGGGGATTGGGCTTCTTCTGTGGCTGTTACTGGCCAAGGGTCTTGCCATGGAGGGTGCTGTGGGGGCCACATTTTCTTCAAGGCTCATTCACCGGTTCTCTGAGGAGGCCAAGGCTCATTTGGCTTCAAGGGGCAACAAAAGTTCTGTGCTTCTTCAAGCGTGGCCTGAAAGGAACAGCTCTGAGTATTTCAGATTGCTTCTTAGAAGTGACGTGGGACGTCAGAGGATGAGGCTTGGCTCGCAGTATGAGACTCTTTACCCTTCTGAAGGAGGCCAGACCTTCTTCTTTGGCAATGCGCTTTATTGGTGAGTGAGTTTGGTCCCTGGGAATGTTCTCAGAAAAATAACGTTTGAGTCTTTTTGTTCTTCCATGCTTTGTTGTTATTGTTGTATGATCCTATAAAGGGGTAGAATGTTATGCCAACTATGAATTAAGTTAACAAGCTTTGGTTTATTGTTTTGGTTAAACTATTCGTTTGTTACTTGAAGTTGTCCTCATTTTAAGTTTTAGTCCTTACATAGAAAACTGCAAGTTTTAAGTCTTGCTAATGTTAAGTTTTGGTCTTTGTTGTTAAGTGTTAACACTAGAGAACATATTTTAGCGGCAGAAAACTGTTTAGAGACTGAAATTTACGGTTTTTTCTCACTTAAACTGAAAATGGAGACAATTATAGGGACCAAAATGAATTGATTAACCTATTTTTTAAGGACTCTTTTTGATAGAGAATATTATACTGACACTCCTAAGTTTCTTTTCAAAGGGCTCTTTTTCTAGAGCCAATTATACTCACACCCCAGTGTTTTTTGAGATTGGACACGATACTGTCTTTATATAATGTTTACTCTTTACAGGAACCCCTTACAGGGGTAAATGGTGTAATGAGTTTCAGGGTTGTAGGTGTCATGTATTTCACACAATTAAGGGAGTTAATGTATGGGTTTAAAAGGTGGGTATCATGTGCAATCTCCGAAAACTCCAGATTTTTTTAATTTTTTTTTTGAAGGAAACTTTGGGTGAAATTCACTGGCTTTTACTAGGACTATGAGTTGTTATTTAGGTGCATGCTCAAGAGTCAAATGTGAAATGCTTGTGTTTTTATTGGTTAAGTGAGTAGAAATAGGGGATAGAAGGGAGTTGGAGTGGATGCCGAAGAAGGTTGGCAATGGCGCGTGTAAGAACTTGTTCATTGTTGAATTTCAGGTTGCATTACACATGGATTGATATAGGGACTCCAAATGTTTCATTTCTTGTTGCATTAGATGCTGGAAGTGACATGCTTTGGGTTCCCTGTGACTGCATTGAATGTGCTTCCCTGTCTGCCGGTAATTACAATGTGTTGGTAAGTCTGTGATATGACTTCCATTTATCTTTATTTCTTTCAATACTTTTTCATCTCTCAATCATTTTGTGTTATGTCATTGCTATGACGAACTTCATGTTCACTTCATTTAGCTTCAAGTTTTGTCTTTTGTTTTTCTTGTTGAAATATTCATTTTGTTTATCATTCATCTTGTAAGTGTGTGGAATTCTGCTGTAAAGCAGCCCTTTTATAGCCAGTCAGACACAGGTGGGGTAGAGAGGGTTGAGGGTTAAGAATATGCTAGGGGATAACAGAAGAAAGCCCATTCTGTGTATGTGCATCTTTTCTGTTATCAATTAAAATATGCCCTATGGAAATTTTTATTGGTAAGTCAAGTCAAGAACGCTTCAAAACAAGGGCATGTTTTGTATGTTGCAACTCAAAATTCTAATGACACTTGAAATACTGTAGGATAACTATCATAGTACGAGTATCTGTGCCATGTCCTGTGTCACTGCATCCATGCTTCTTAGCTATCTTTTAGTGACATTCTCCCTTAAAATGTAGGATCAATTTTTTTACGAGTAAATAATAATATACTTTGAATGTTCATATTTGGACTTCAACAACAGTTCTCGCAAGAGTGGCAAGAAATTTAGCTGTTAATTTCAATGATTGATTGGCAGATGCTCCCTTTTATATGGGGGCATCTCTAATGCAGGACAGGGATCTGAATCAGTATAGACCATCATTATCCAACACCAGCAGGCATCTACCTTGTGGTCATAAGTTGTGTGATGTCCATTCCTTTTGCAAAAGCTCTAAGGATCCTTGCCCTTATGAAGTTCAGTATGCCTCAGCTAATACCTCAAGTTCTGGATATGTTTTTGAAGACAAACTACATTTGACATCCGATGGAAAACATGCAGAACAAAATTCTGTGCAAGCCTCTATCATTTTAGGGTATGTTTATTACTGTTTAAAATTTTGTAGTTTTTTGTTCTGAGGTTTGATGTGCTGGGCAAGAATATAAGCTTCAAGTGCTAATGATAATTGATTTGTATGAGAGTGCAGTTGTGGAAGGAAACAAACTGGTGACTATTTACATGGAGCTGGTCCTGATGGTGTTCTAGGGCTAGGACCTGGAAACATTTCAGTCCCAAGTTTACTGGCAAAGGCAGGACTTATTCAGAATTCCTTTTCGATTTGTCTCGATGAGAATGAATCGGGGAGAATTATCTTTGGTGATCAAGGTCATGTCACCCAACATTCTACACCATTCTTACCCTTATATGGGAAATTGTATGTATTGTATAGAATGCCCTTGACCTGCTGCTTAATTTAGATGCCATTTTAACATGTTCCAAACCTTATTGTTTTGTGTTGCATGTTAATTGTTTGAGTTGTTGCAGTATTGCCTACATGGTTGGAGTAGAGAGCTTTTGTGTTGGGAGCTTATGTCTCAAGGAAACTAGGTTTCAAGCACTTATTGACAGTGGATCTTCTTTCACATTTCTTCCCAATGAAGTTTATCAAAAAGTTGTAACGGAGGTAATTCCTTTTACTGTAAATCTAGAGGTGTATGGTCATGCATAAACTAGGCTAAAAGAAATCTTCACTGAATACAGTTTGACAAACAAGTAAATGCATCCAGGATTATTCTCCAAAGTTCATGGGAGTACTGCTATAATGCCAGGTTAGGTACTATATGATCAGGCAATTAGGCGTATAAGCATCTTACATTTCATTGTAACTCATGGCTGTTTTTCATGTGACAGTTCACAGGAGTTGGTTAACATTCCACCATTGAAACTCGCTTTCTCTAGGAATCAAACTTTTTTAATTCAAAATCCTATTTTTTATGATCCTGCTAGTCAGGTACACTAAATCTCCAACTACCCCCCTCCCCCCTCTTTTGGTGTGTGTTTATTTGATTGAAACTTGAGTGCATATTTAGATATTGATAAAAAATAACCTTCCATTTGTATATAAGGCAGTGGTAGTTGATTTTTGTCTTTTGATGAGCAGTACTTTGGCATATAGAGACTGCCATTGACAGAAAATGAATCTTTATGATGAGGCTGAGTTTGGTGGTAGCTTAAAAGTTATGTCAGAAAAAAAATACTTTTTGTTTTGAATAAAGTTCCTTGTTTTCCCTGAATTCTCAAGAAAAATCAAACCCAAAACAAAAACCACCTCGCAATTCCTAACTCCTAAGCTGCTGCTTAAAAATTTCAAGATGAAAGAAATCTCTTCTATTAAATTCAGAGCAAATAATTAGCGTGCAGAATCCACATTGAGTGTGTAAGAGAAATAGAGAAAGTGATGTGTGGGTTTGAAATTGAGCTTTTGAATGATCTTATATTCTTATATGATGTAAACATTGGTCATTTATGAATAAAAAAAGTTATTCTTTGATGTAACAAGTATGTTCTGCTATCAGAAATTGACTTCCAAGTTCCAACATATGTTGTATAGAAGTTGAAGTAGATTCTGAAAACTTTTTATGTTAACCTCTTTTCTGATTCATTGATGGCTAACAAAGCATATATATGCTTTACCTGATATTGGTTGTTTTCTACAATACTTCTAGGTTATAAATGTTTTAGGTCTGTCCTAAAACAAGTTTCTGCTTTTCTTTATGATTTCTTCTGACTCTTAGAGGAAAAAACTGTTGTCATGGTGCCGAACAAGTGACCATGATATCATACAAACCATTCTCAAGTGTCCATTGTTAAATTTCTCCTCTGATCAGCAGGGATATTTTTGTGGTTTAAAATTCTAAATTTTTATTAGTTTCCCTTGCAGAATATCTTCTCTTGTCTTCCCAAAACAATTTCTTAACTTGGTTATAATTTTGATGAAATATGAAAATTTGGTGCAGGAACAGGAATACACCATCTTTTGTTTGCCTGTAAGCCCTTCTGCAGATGACTATGCTGCCATTGGACGTGAGTATCATTGTCTACCATACGCGAACCTAATCACATTCCCCCTTTTATCTCGACAACTCTATTTTTTTTTCTGTACAATTTTTTAAAATATTTATATTTCATAGAATTAGAGCAGGGTGGATGAAATGACGGAGTGCATCGGGGTTTTTGTGTGACCGCAAAATTCCCCTTAAGCTGAAAGGAAAATTCTATAGAATAGCTGTAAGACCGACAATACTAAATGGAGCAGAATGCTGGCCAGCACATAGGTAACATGAACATAAAATAAGGGTAGCAGAAATGAGGATACTAAGGTGGATGTGTGAATATACGAAGATGGATAAGATAAGAAATGAGAATATTCGAAGAAAGGTATCAATGGTATCGATATGTGAAAAGATGAAAGAGAATAGATTGAGGTGGTTTGGGTACGTTATGAGACGGTCACTGGATGCTCCCGTAAGAATAAAAGTTTGTTACCAAGAGCTCGACACAAAGAGAGGTAGAGGTCGATCGAAACTTACCTGAGAAAAGGTAGTTAAACAAGATCTAATGGAGTGAGATATGGATTGACGGACGGTATGTTTTAGGAAAGATTGGAGAAAAACTATAAGCTTGGTGGAGGGTTAAATCCATTAGTAGTTCTATGTTCCAGTCATTTCCTTGTTTTAGTTCTTTTCCCCTTCTTTTCTCTCTCCTTCCTTTCATCCTTTTTTCTCTCTTTTGTCTTATTTTCACTTCTCTTTCCCTCTTCCATTCTCTTTCTGTCTTATTTACGATTTATCATTAGGTTCATCTACCATCGATCTCAATAAACTTGGGTTAAAGGTGTTGTTGATGTTGATTTCTATTTCCTTTTTGTCGTCTGGTAGCTCAGATAAGTTTGTAAGAGCAGTTGCATGTTACTGCTCACACATGTACACTGATAGGTCAGTTAGTTATGTTATTAATTCTATAGTAAAAGAAACACAAGGGGTTATGTTAGAATGAAGGGGAATGAGGCTGCAACTGATTAGGCTCATTGAGGGATTTTATCCTGTTAATTGAGAAGAGTTAGTGTCTTTGAGCATTGGGAGGTGCATACCTCAAAGCTCTGTGATCATACTGCAATCTGGGGAATTTCCCCATTTTCTCTATAATTCTGCTCCACTTTGTATCATATGCACATGAACATACACCCTTGTAGTGGCCGATAATGATTGTTGCCTTTTATTTGACACTTTTGTTTCAGAGAACTTCCTGATGGGTTATCGATTGGTCTTTGATCGGGAGAATCTAAGGTTTGGCTGGTCTAGATGGAATTGTGAGTCTGTCTTCTTTCACTTAACTTTTAACCTATAATTTTTGCAAATCTTAGTGAAAAATATCTGCTGCTTGTTTAATTTGGATTCTTTTTTACTGGTAATTTGTTTTGCCATAGAGAAGAGTGGGACTTGCAGAACAAGAATTTGAATTATAGATAGACCTGATAATTTTTCAAAAATTCTGTTTTGAGGTATAAACTACATAAGTAATTGATAGACATGGTAAACTCTACACAATAATGTGTTACTTATGGGGTCTTGTTGTCTTGTTTGGTTGAATTTATCTATAAACACTTAGGAAAAAAAAAGAAGAAGAGTTAAAGTGCATAACTTGATTTTAACTAATGAAGTTCAATTTTTTCTTTTCTTTTCTTTTTGTATAAGTACTTATAAAAAAGATTATTCAAAGAAGATATAATAAAAGTCATCTCATTATGCTTTTACATTTCATTCTCAAAATACATTTTTTTTTTATAATCTACTCCACTGATATATAAAAGACACCATTATATGTTCTATTGCTATCTCCACCCTTTTCATTTGCTTCTAGTATATGAACTTGTACTTCATGCTAATCACTCAGAATCTGCAGGCCAAGATAGAGAAAGTTTCACATCACCTTCCAATGGGGGATCACCAAACCCTTTACCGGCAAATCAGCAGCAGACTGTCCCTAATGCTTGTGGTGTACCGCCCGCGATTGCTGGACACACGTCCCCCAAACCCTCTGCAGCCACACCTGGACTTGTTACTACCTCTAGGCATTCCTTAGTTTCATTGTTACTGATATGTCACCTTTGGCTTTGGTTATCTTGTTAAGTCTAATATTATTTGCTTGTAAATTTATCTCTTGTCCAGACTCAAATATATGAAGCTCAGTTTTTCAATTTTGTAGGCTGTTGTATCTATTGGGGTTAGTGTCTAGGTGAGGTACTTGTATTTCTTTTGGTATATTCTTTCGGTTGTAGTCCCTTTTTATTCTCTTTCCTATGTATCATTTGATTCTGCTAGTGCACTCCTCTTCTCTTGGGCTTTTCTGATTATGAGCGTTTATGGGAGAAATTGTCAAAATACTTAATTTGGAAAAAAAGGACCCCGTTAGAGCCTTTTATTTTCTTTCAAAAAAGCAAAATAAGTATATAATCATATAACATTTAGAGTATAAAGTTTAAACTTAGTTAATCTAGGACTTGTGATGTCCAATCATGTCAACTTCAATTCCACTATAATTTGTGATTACTGACTTGGTTTTTTTGATCATGTTAATGGATCGGTCATCAATATGTAAGTTCACTTCTACGGTTACATTTCATCACATCCCTCTCTTTCTCTCTACAATTGTTAGTGGCCTTGAAGCTGGAAAAAAAGAAAAATATTGTAAGAACTTAGAAGGTCCATCCATAGTAGTTTATAGATATTAACAGACTTGTTTACATTAAAATATATTATCGTTTAGGAAAACAATGTGTATTTTTTAAAATGAGGCATCGTAATTTAAATGTATATCAAGAGTGAAGTATATTGTACTAAATCAAAACAAACAAGCTTATAACAAGATGCTCTTTTAAATACGAAAGAAAATCATAGAGTTAATTTATCCTTGTGGCTCCTATTGTACTTTCCAATTTGGTACCTATTGTTTAAAGCATGTCAATTTGATCTCTATAGTTGCGTTTTTTTTTCTTTCTCAACTTGGTCCTCCTTGTAAAATCACCGTTAATGATGTTTGTTCGATCAATGTTGTCTTTTATTCCACAACAACAATTGTTTTAGGTGGTGCTGTATTGCGATTATAAAAGGTTGTGATAGATGAACAGTCAAATGAGTTATCAGGACAGATATATGTTGTGGTTGATCAAACAACGTTAAGATGACTTTATGGTGATGATCAAATTGGATAAAAAAAATGTAACTATAGAGATCAAATTGATATGTTTTAAATTATAAGTACCAAATTGAAAAATAAGAACAACTATAAGGATTAAAAGAGTATTTAAACATACATTTTTTAAACCCATTATTATTCATTGCAATTTATTAAAAATAATAAAATAATAGTCTCATTTCTCATTTAGTATATTTAATTCATATTTTTTAGTTTTAAAACAAAGTTTTATCAATAAAAAAGAGTGCTTGCAAAAGTGTGTTAGAACATTTTCTATGGGTCTAATTTAAGTAACCCATTTTGAATGGTTTATTTTATGTTAATTGGTTCCTACAATATCACATCATAATTAAACATTTCATATATATTTTACTTTAATGATATAATTTTAAACAATTATTGAATTACTCCTTTTAAATGATCTTAAATGATAAGAAAATATTTTTTATTCTTAAGCAATTAAAACTTAATTTAAACAATTTAATATGACACGTAGATAATCTCCAATAATAAAAAATTATAATTAAGTAAATATAAACAACTAATTAAGCAACCAACATATGTTCTTAGAATATTTTCAATGAAAATGTTTATTAAGTTGCTTAAGTATTTTTCCAGTAAGAACATATAACGTGGAGTTGTTTAATAATATTATACCTAAATAATATATTTTTAAGTATTTACATAATTAATTTAAACATTGACTTTAATAATTTTAATATTGAAATGAATATTTAAAACACTTAAAAAAAAATTTACCTGAAATTATAAGACAAACAAGATTATGACTCAATTAAAACAAGTAGATGCTCTTAGTTTGATGTTAAATGGTCCTTAATTTTCAATACATCTCTAACAACGTGATTGTTGATTTCTACGCCCTAATGAGGAGGAGTTTAAAATGCATCGTGCCATCATCCAAGCCCAATCATTTCGAAATTTCTTTCACGTTTTCGTTTTGTTTTGCGCAATAAAGAGCACAAGTTCGAACATAGTAACGCAGATGAAGAAGGTCACAAGAATCGTTTCAATCTTCGTGATCTCGATGCTCTGTTTCCAAGAACACATCCACGTTTCTTCTTCACCTTTCTTGTACGCACGCCAGGTAATGGCGCATGCCTACGTATTGTACTTTGAATTAACTAAAATTGCGTGGTGTGTTGAGATGAGCGTGAGATTGTGTTCCGATTCTTAATTGTGATTAATCGAGGTTTGGTTTTGGTTGGTGACTGAATTTGCATTATAATAGACAGCTTAACTACGAAGGATTTCGACTTCGGGATAAGGGAATTGGAATAGCGAGTTTCTAGGGTTCAAGTTCAGTGCTAGATTATAAGTTTTAGTTGATTTAATTAGAATCTTTATGTTAAGCTTGCATTTCATTTGAGCCATGATTTACGAAGTTAATACTCGTTTTCTTCTATCTTTTGCTCTAGGTCTATGAGGAATCTTCTGGTGGAAGGTATTGTACTGGATTCACAATTTATACATTGTTAAATAGTACTTCAATCAAATATCTAGATGGTTTGATTTACTTTGATATTTAGATTTTATCTCTAACAGACACAGATTCATTCCTTGCGATTAATAAGTATTGAACTTATTGTTTTTGCTTTCCAATTGTCTTCTTTATACTTTAGCTTGTCTCTTATGATTCACTCTCGTGCAGGACTTAGTTGTGTTTTTTGTTGTAGAAATCTTAAACAGGAACAGGAACAGGAACAGAAACATGCTCAAGAAGTGCGTTGCTCCAGGGAGAGAAGCAGGGCAGCTCGGAAAGTGATAGAGGAGGTATGAAAATTCCTTTGGCAATCATTATGAATTTACAACATTGCAGTATTAACTATTAAGTGATTTAAATTTTGAATCAGATCCATGAATATTGTTTAAAACATGTGCTAATAAGAAATTGGAAACACGTAGTTTCAGTATATCAGGTAAATATAGTAATTAAAAAATTGTAACTTTTGTATTTATTATACTCTTTATGTAAGTATCAAATTTTCAGTACATGCTTCTCTTTGTTCTCTATCTGACCAAATATGTTTCTTATATATGATTTTGTAGTATTTGACACCATTTATGGAACGAGAAAACTACCAGCTTTCAAGTAAGTGCAGACTTCACCCTGAAAATGATATATTCACGGATCAGGAAGAGCATAAAATTTACATAGATCAACATGAATGGCGGTGTGGATATTGTAAGAAAAGCTTTCGTGAAGAAAAATTTCTTGATCAGCATTTTGATAGCAGACACTACAATTTTCTGAATCTAGTATGTCAATTTCATTCTTTTTCTCATTGTGTTTGAAGGATACATAATGTGCAGTGTGCTTAAAGCTTTTAATTTTATCAGTTAACCGATGAGTTGGAAATTCTTAATTTCCCCAGTCATTGCTCACCCTTTTTGGCATAGAGCTTATATATACTCATGATTCAGAAGACATTCAAACCAAAAAATTCTCTTCTACTAAGTGTCACTTTTCCTATTTTTGGCTAGAATGCTCATATTGAATAAATTTACAGCTATTACTGTTATTTATGCCAAATCGCGTCATGCTTCTTATTTCTTGTTATTTTTCTCTATTATGTCAATATTTGGCTGTGTAATCTGAAGCTTTAATTAAGTGTATCCTTTTTGTTATTATCATCATGCCTTGTTCTTGTTAACTGGAAGTTTTTTTTTTTTAAAAAAAAATACCCGACTAGGTCAATATCCAAGATATACTAAATTACTAATATAGATATACCCAAACACACATGAAGCTATCTGATTTGTTCACTCAGTTTGTCCCCCCCTGTTATGGATGCAGAAGAGAGGTGGGGAGGGGGTTGGTGGCAGGGACCACCCCCAACTCCCCACAAAGATTTTTCTTACAACATAGATATAATTTTATGCTTTGTCTCTGTGAATAAGTTAATTTATTTGATGGCTTCCAATACA
Organism: Glycine tomentella; assembly: GCA_007407185.1. Taxonomy (NCBI): domain Eukaryota; kingdom Viridiplantae; phylum Streptophyta; class Magnoliopsida; order Fabales; family Fabaceae; genus Glycine; species Glycine tomentella. Next base: position 200,525 of record PYAF01002836.1, on the reverse strand, counting down.
ATGAGGGAGTAAACAGTTGTCTTATCTGAGTATTTCATACTGTATGATCATTTAAGTAATATTGGATATGGAATCAATAGACACAAAAATAATCTTGTTGGGAGTTTCGATTAGTTTTTGAGTCTTACATCAATTTCACTTGAAGTTAATTTATTTGATGGCTTCCAATACCATGAGGGCGAGCCCTAGCACAGCGGTAAAGTTGTGCCTTGGTGACTTATTGGTCATGGGTTTGAATCCGGAAATAGCCTCTTTGCATATGCAAGGTTAAGGCTGCGTACAATATCCCTTCCCCTTACCTTCGCATAGTGAGGAGCCTCTGGGCAATGGGGTACGTAGTTTTTTTTTTTTTTTTTTTTATTATTTATAAGAAAATGTTGTTTCCATGGGTGGGCTAATTTAAATGCAGAGTCATGGTAAGTGCTTGGCTGATTTATGTGGCGCGTTGCATTGTGATGCTGTGATGAATTTCAAATCCTCTAGAAGCAAGTGCAATCCAGCTGCTGCTGCAAGAAACCGTCATCTATGTGAGGTTGCTTTCAATTTGTTTTCTTTCGATTTCACTGTTCATTGTATTGTAAACTATTCTGCCTAATCAATATGCACTCTTTATTCAGAATCTTGCTGACAACTGTTTTTCTATAAGTGAGGGTCCATCAGCAGGCCGCCTTCATGGTATACTTATATTTTCTTTTACAGTTTTCTCCATATTGTTCCATTATGATGTTTCTTGTCACTTTTCCCCCCACTTAATTTAACTATATTGAGGTCTTTGTTGATTTATTTCTTACCCATTTTCCTGATATACTGGTAGAATTGTTTCTGCACCAATTTTGTGATGCTCACACTTGCTCAGGGAAACATAAACCCTTCTCTAGAGGAGGCAAGGTAAAGCTTGATTATCTCATTGGGATAATTTACTATGAATATGCCTTTTATTAGAAATCTGTCATTCTCTATTAGTATAAGGAGATTTATACTTCCACTCAGATGATTTGTTTGTGAAGTTTTTGGCCTTGTGCTATTCACAAAGTCCCTCGGTAAAAAAGAAAAAGCCTTATTGGCATTAGGTTAATGATTGTTTTTTTTGGCTAGCTCAGATTATCTTCTAATGTCAAAACTTGCAGTCACAGTACCTATCAAAACTTGAAGTTATGCTGTACCTTTCTGTTGGGAAGGCTTAAAAGTTTTAAGCATTAGCTTTTTGTCTTTTCGATTGTTTATGCCACAATTTCTTAAGACTTTAGTTACATTATAGCTAATTTATTATGATAGTTACAACCTATCAATAAAGCTGTTATTTGTCAATCCTGATATTTTTCTTCTGCAGGATCAAAGTAGTTTCTTCCGCCTGGCTGCTGGAGCATTGATCTTGGTGCTACTTCCTGTGTTCTATCTTTTTCTTTATTTGGTACAAAGGTAGCATTTCTATATTTTTAAATGTGATTTAACCATTCAAGGTTTTACACCAATATTTCAAGATGCTATTTCGCAAGTTGTAGTGATGTGAAGAGTCGAACCCAAGAGCTTCGTCGGATCTCAAAAGCCGGGTGGAAATCAAAACCATCGTGATTGGTAATTATTTATCTCTTTTAAATGGGCATGTTATGGTAATTAAATGATAGAATGGGATGCAATGGCAAAACAATTGCCATTAATTAACAGTGGACTAATATCATGTGGATTGTCATTTATTTCTGCGGATCCTGTGGTCAGAGCCTTTTCTGTCATTTGGTGTATAAGTTTTTAATGTACTATTTATTCACTTTCCGTCCTTTGTAACTGGTCCTATTTTCTTGTTTTTTAACATTGCTTTATTGTGTATGTGTGTGTGTGTATGCTGTCCAAGTTAACATGTAATTCAGTTTGAAAGGTACAAAATTATAGCAATTTATTTTTGCAAAAATATAAAAAAATTAAAGTAGGAACACTAATTTTATACAAAAAATTCGCGAAAACTTATTCTTTTCTCAGTCTTGATTGTAGGGCCAATAAAAGACTAGTTGGGGATGAACTGAAGAGACTTTTATTTGGTTTGGAGCACAATTACACAAGTTTTGGAAGCCATTTAAACAGCCAATGGTGCTTTTAAACGTACTCAGTTCAACAGTGTTATCTTCATGTTAGAATTGAAGATGAGCTTATTGGTTAGTGAACATTTGAATGCTCAGCAGTGCAGTTAAACGTCCCATGCTATGTTGATAAGATGTAGGTACTGATTGTGTGCATTTAAATGTTGTCCAACGGGGCGTTTAAAAGTACTCAGTTCACTTAGGTTGATGCAAAAAATTGTTCCTAACTTTGTAGACTTTTGATATGTGGAAAACACCATGTAACACACAAAACACTTTTGCTATTCTCTGCTTTGGGAGTACAGGTTTGTGCAAATCAAACTTGAAAAATTCAAAGGGCCAATCTCATGAAATTGCTAATGGATACCACTTCTTTATGATCTCTTCCATCGATTTTTGGTTCTTTTTAGATGTATCACTAAATTCATAGGTTGGGGAAAGCAGAATGATTGATTCCTCTGATTTTAATTCTATTCTTCATATGTAGGTATCCATATTCTTTCTTTTCTTGATCTATTATTTGCATTCAGTTAACTAGATAGAAGAACTGCACTCCCATATCACTACTTAAACTGGGTCAGGACCAATCATGTTGATTGTCTATCCGAGCCAGCTTTAACAATTGGTTTGATTATTGAATCAGACTTTATTTTCTCAATGGAGACGCCTCGAGCCTCAAGTTCTATTGTGAAATACTTTTTGTTTTCTTCTTACCAAAGTAGTTGACTTGCTTACAAGAGTTCGGAAAGAAGACATTGTAAATCTTCACTTCAATCATAGGAAAAGCAGAGAGGACTGTATTTTGGATACCGTAAGGCACATACAATAGCACAAAAAGCGTCATCCTATTCAATTCTCATGTGATTTGACTTGTTTCATTTTAATTCTTGTTTTTGTCATTCAACTGAGTGGATTGTTCTGTTCATAATGAGATTCAATCTCTTAATTGGAAACTTGGTTATTGAGTTGAATCTTATTAAGGAATTTGACCATAGTTGTTGATGTCCTATTAATTGATAATTGTGAGATCTCCTAAAATTCTCAAGCTTAATGCTTATTTTAGTGAACACCTAAGAGGATTCTTGGTTAAAGCAAAGGAGTTGAATGTGAAGGAATTGATTTTGTCTAAAGCAGCGGATTTGATCTTTATTTGGTTGGTTTACTTGGATTGAGAGCTAAGTTGAATTGTCTGAGAGAAGAATATAGAGAAATCTAAACCCTAGCCATTGTTAATCATTTTTGTTACTTCAATCATGATCATTGTGAACTGTAGTGTTGTGTGTTCTATTTTTGTAATCTTTTTATATATTCTTTTTGGAATCATTCAATTTCGTATGTCCCTTTTACCCAATTATCAATTCAAATAGTGATAAATTTATGATTTGGTACGTGGAACAAATCCTCGAAGGAATGATACTAGTAATTTGCAATTTTACTTAACGCGATTTTTTAAAAAGATTTAAAAACACAATTCAACGATTTATCTTACTATTATTTTTATCTCATCTTTACCAAAACATATATGATAGCTTATTCAGTATCATTTCTGCCTAATCCATTCATAGTAAGAGTAGCTTACTTATGGTATGATTAAACACATTGTTAGTTTTATTTTAGTCTTTTGTAAATATGTTTTATGAGTTTCTTAAGTTATAAAGTTCACATAAGGTAAATAAGCGAGGTTAATTCCAAAATTGATTAATGCCCAAGTTTTAAGCATCTAAATCTTTCAAATTTAGCTAGACAAAATGAGTTTGAAGTGAAAAAGCTAAAGAAAGTTAAAATAAGGGCGCATTTAATTTGTTAAACAGTAAAGACCAGGATAATGAAAAGCTATTTGTTTCTTGTTTGATATTTAAAAATGGACGTAGAACATTAAAAAATAAGTGTTAAAAGGATTTGATAGAAAGATAAAAACTTTTAACTCACTAAATAAATGGATAACTTCGCATAGGCTAGTTGGTTATTGTTTTGAGTAAAAGGCTAGTTGATTATTATTCATATATATATATATATATATAATGATATACATTTTTTGTTATTACACTATTATATATATATATATATACTTTTTTTGATATTTATTATACACATTTAAAGTGATGAATGGTGTGACATAATTTGGATGAGAAGAATCTTTAACACTTTACAAATTTAGAATGTTATGTAATCTAGATAGTTTTAATTTATTTGTTCCTTTTCTCTATTTGAACATGCATTCTTTTTTGTACAAACCATAATATTTTTTCTCAAAGTAATCCTAGGATTGTTCATTTGTTGGATTTACTCATATTTAGGGTAAACTCAAATACAAATTAACCATAATTTGGTTTGACTTGGGTTTTGAATTTTCTTTGGATCAATCTAAACAAAACCAAACCAATTCAATTGACTAAGAGGGTGTAATTCAGTTGATTGGATAAGGTGTATAAGTGTTATACGTTTTCCTGGTACCATGTTTAATTCCTATGGATAAAAACAAAGTCAACCCTATTGGTTCAAATCATAGGTTATGATATAAAAAGGCTTAAATATTCTTTTAATTCTTGCGATTTAACATTTTTTTTCTTTTGTCTTTCCAATTTTTCATTTTTGCTTTTAGTCCTTGTAAATCATATTTGTTTTGTTTTTTGTCCTTATATTACTTTAGATAACACTTTTTTATTGTTGAAAGTGTTATTTAAAATGCTTTAAGGACAAAAACCAAAACAAACATAATTTGTAAGGATTAAAAATAAAAAAATAATTTTGCAAGGACAAGAAATAAAACAATACTAAATTGCAAGGACTAAAAAGATATTTAAACAATTTTTTTACTATATTATTTCAAATTTTATCCTCTAATTATTGTCTATTTTATATTAATGTGAGGTGAAAACATTTTTTTTTTTGCGAAAGATAGGTGAAAACATTTCTTGTTGTTTAATGACTAAATATTTAACTCTTTATGTACTTATTGCTTTATATATCTCATTCATTTCTAAACTCAAAATATGATAGAAAAATTGATAATAGTTTGATCAAATTATGAAGCTTAATAATACTATTTAAGATCATAAGAAGATTAAAATAAATGAAGAAAAAAGAGAAAATAGAAAAAAAATTAATTATCGATGCCTAAAATATACTAATATAAAATAATTTTAAAAATAAATTGATCAGTTCATTCGATAGGATCAAATTGAAAAAAAATACATCCAAGAACCAAACTAATTATAATTGACCAGGTTTAAATTTGAAGTGGAAATAACTTATTATCCAAATCAATTTAATTAGTTTGGATTGTAAGGTTCATTGAGTCAATCTGATCTAATTAACACTTTTTGACATTCCTTATCAAAGTGGGTAGAACCACTTGAATGATAAAACTTTTTGTAAGTTATTTAACTGCATATCTTTGGAGATGTAGAGGCCATTTTCATATATAGCGCTCCCAATTAAAACACTTTTTTCCATGTTTCCAGCACCAACCAACCTTTTGATCCTAACTCCTAGGCAACCAATTGCTTTGTAAATTTGTCACCTTTCAGCCTTGTAACCACTACACATTGCTTAGTGTGTGTTTGTTTTTCTATTGAATATATTTGAAACGTAATTCAAGGAGAAGTATGTTGCTTCTAAAAAAATTATATATCAGAACACGTGCCAACAGATTGAAACGATAAAACAAATACAAACCTTAGTAGGGGACAATCCTACTTTTGCATGACGGGCACCATAATTAACTTACAACCTAGGATAGGCATTACTCATACTCCTCTTCAATAGAAGCTCATATTTTTATAAGCACACAAACATATATACACATTTCTTGAGGCCGACAACACCACTCTCCTCCCTCACATTTTTTTTCTCTACACTACACAATCCCATCCTCTTCTTTCTTTGATTTTAAAAAATAACTTATTCTCTAACTTCTCATCACTAAAGGCACACAAAGCAAATGTTGGAATTTGGAAACATTGATGGCAACTGGCACTTTTGAGCCACATTGATGCATGCATTTTTGCTTCTTTCATCGTGTGCTTAAGGACCTAGCTACATTCTGTTCATGCTTGTAAGTCACCAAACCAGTGAGGTCCTACTCCCACTCCTTGTTTATTAGTGACACTAACAATACATAAATCTTCTCTCCAAATTAAATTTCATACTTCTGAAATTGTTTTTGACCATTGCTTAAGATAACTTGATTTTTTGACATCTAGGTCGAAAAAAAGTTTCATATACAACCAAATGTTCTGCAAATGAGATGATTTCAGAAATTGAACATGCTACAGCGCCTATGGGTTTTATTAATGTTAAGGAAAACACACTCATGAATTCGAATTTCAAAATAATAATATTACTTTTGCAACTTAGCCAGTACCCTTGTCAGTGCTAATTTTTGAAGCAGTAATAACTTGCTATTGTGTTTCTTTTACCTTACCATACGTTACTGCTATTTTGGTTGCACATGAAATATGATCATCCGATTAGAGAACAATTATTTTAATGAACCAATTTGATTTCAGTTAACTGTCTTGTTCATCTCTAGCTTATGTTTCTTATTATGCATCGCAGTGCTTTTGAGGCTTATGTACCAAAAACTGTTGGAGGCTTATACTTTTAAAAAGTAAATAAGCACCAATTGCTTATTTAAACATCGGTGTTTGTACCTTTTAAAATAAGATAAAATCTAGTTAATTAAAAATATATTTCATTAATTTGTAACAGTTGCACGAGCACATTAGAAATTTCAAATGTTGATTATATTTTTTTAAAAACATTTAATGTCAAATTTTTTTTTCACTTGCATTTTTATTTTATTTTTAATACGTACTGAGTGGTGAATATTCTTTTTTTCCTACAATAATAATAATAATAAAAATATTATATGACTGTTAAATTATTAATAAATACGGACACAAGTAATAAATGATAGTCTATATTTAATACAGACTATGCTTATATGATTTTTTTTGTTGAACATAGATGCTTATATGATTGATTCGACATTTTTCTTCTTCATAATTCGTAGTTTTATGAGGTGGTGAATTATGAATTTAATTAATGTACTATTCTTCACACTTCGAACTCTAAATTAAAGCGCACACATTTCTCTCTATATTTTTAAAGCACATATACAAATACAGATGACATAGACTATTATTGTATAACCATTTGGAGTCATAACCTGTTTATTAGTTCCAACCAATTTCCATATCAAATATGCTTCTGAGTTTTTTAATTTATATAAAAAAAATAATAAAACTTGGATGAAATTAAAAATACATGATATTCTCTATATCACTCATAGAAATTGGCCAAAACAATGAATATATCATAATGTCGAATCATTTTTCTTATTCAATGAACAAGAGTATTTTGATCAGTCAATGAACCAAAGTATATGTTGCAAACTCATGATTTTCTTTGCATAATTAATTTTACTCTATATTTCAAAAACAATATGAAATGACCCAAAGCATCTACGACCCTTTCCTTATAAACTCATCAATCTCTCCGCCTCCCTTCCTTTTCTCCTCTCTCCCGTTTATAACCATTCCCTTCTTTTCTCTCTCCTATCCAACGGGTCCTTCTTTTAAGGTTCGTCATGCATGTTTCCATATATTAAAATTTTCATGTTTTCCGATTCAAGAAAAAAGAGAGGGCAATTTAGATTTCCTCCTTCAGATTCTTCATTTCCTTTTTTTGCATGCGTGAATACAACATACTTTACAGTTTATAGATAATAATAAATCATCGATCAAGAATATGGGTCGTGTTAAACTTGAGATAAAGAGAATAGAGAACCCCACAAATCGACAAGTTACATTCTCTAAACGTAGAAATGGCCTCATCAAGAAAGCATACGAGCTATCAATCTTATGTGACATTGATATTGCCGTTATAATGTTTTCTCCATCAGGACGTGTGAATCACTTTTCCGGTAGGAGGAGGTACGCTCCTCCTTGATCATATCTTAGTCTCTTTCTCTAATTTGCAAACATTGGATTTGATTTAATTTCCTTTCTCCTACATTTGTTTGTTAATTATGTATAATGATATGTATGATGTGTAGTCATTTTTTCCTTCATAAACATTGATATGAAAGTATCACAATTGACTAAGACATCTTCCAACCATGTTGACACCCCAAAATTCAATTGATCCTCTATCAAATACCAAATAATTTATTCCCAAGAAACAAATAAAGCAGCACGAAAAAGATTTTGGGAGACATGAACCAAACCCAATACTTACAAACGAAATCCATAAGAAGACAGCAAATATCTATTTCTGAAAAATTCTAATATAATGAAATCAGGAATTAGATCTAACCAAATAAAGCTTTGGCAGTGAGTATGATGTGTCGACATTTGAACGAAATAGGTTGAAATTAATCTTCAGAATTAATATAACAAGAAAACTAATGCATCTGAAAGGTTGGTTGCTTGGACCATTTTCAGAAAGTTAAAAGTTATTCTATCTCGATTTTCTTATATTTCTACATTCGAAGGTTTAACTCATGAGTGTAATTAATAACTTGTCATGTTATTTGTTGATTTATTTTAATTTGGAGGATGATATTCGTCTTAATAGAACACAATAAGTTTTCATAAGCTTCCCTCAAACTTCTATATTGCCCATTAGGGAATTAGGATTTCTCTTAATGCTATTCCTCAACAATTTCTTGTTTATGTTTTACATGCGATGGCGCACTGTTAGTAACAAAAATAGTTATATTTGTCCCACTTTCGTTGAAAAATTAGAATTTTTTTTAAAAACAATAGTTAGCTTTTTCTTCTTCTTGGCGGTTAGATTGTAGAGTTATGTTATACCTTTTTAGCTGAATGGCCATATCTCTGCCCTGCGGATTAGGATCTTAACCAAGATATATTTTTTGTTGAATCTTTGCCTCATCATTGTTGGCCTTCTTAATTTGTTGAAAAGCAGCAACTAATATTTTATCCCCCAAAAAAATTAAAAAAGAAATGTCAAGTAGTTATTCTTTTAAGAGAAGGAACCCGATATGCAAAATTTAAAGCTAAACTATCCAATAGTTTTTTTTTTTAATAAAATTCTCAACCTTGTAGAGATATATTTATATTTATGTTTGACAGATGGAAATATAGTGTGCATGACATTAATCTATACGCAGCTTAGTTACTTTATTTATATTTAACTAGCCTTTCGGATAAAATTTTAAATATTCTAAGAGTATGGTTTTAAATACATGGCAGCCTATGCTTATTTCCAATTTATTTCAAAGATGTATTCTCTTTCGGCCTCTTAATTTTCCCGGTCTTTGATTTAATTGATTTATATCTTCCATCTAATGAATGTGAAATTCATTCTTTGATCATATAATGAGCTATAATCATATCGTTATTGTTGTGGTAATCAGGATTGAGGATGTTTTTACTCGTTACATTAATCTTCCTGATCAAGAAAGAGAAAAGTAAGTTCTGAACATGCAACTTGGTTTCTCACGTGATATGTGGTTATAATTTTTTTTTTTTTTTTATCTCACATTCGAGGTTTTAATTTGATTATTTACTGTAATTTGTTTCTTGCAGCGCTATAAGTTTTCCTGAGCTACCCTACCGCAGGTATAATTTCAATAATTCTCTGCCTTATTTTACTCTTTCTTTTGTTCCTTTATTCCTATATAATACTTAATTTGTCCCGTGCACTAATTTGTTTCTGATATATTTATTTGTTGCAGGGGTATTCAGAATAAGGAGGTATTTTCACTTAGTAAATTTATATAAAAATCAAACCCTTTCCCAGAAAAAATAGAATTTATTTTACAACAATATTTCAAGCACGAATATTTGACGTTTGAGTAACTAATTTAATTAAAAGTGTATAGCTTATCATATGAGTATTTGTAATAAAAAAATTAATTAGAATACGCTATCAGTTTAATTTTATTACTCAATCAACCAATTATAAATTATTATATATGTTAAATTTATTGATTTTTATAATAAATATTTTAAAAGTCACACGTAGAATGATTTCTAATTGATCCACAATGTCTTTATACTGAAAATACATGACATATAAATTCATAACTTATTTTTAATAGAAAAGATTTGTAAGAGTTTGTACAAAAATAATAAGTCACTTTCAAAAGTTTAGCCAACCACCTGTTAAGAAGTTATAAAATAAAATTATTGTCTGAGTTATCTTAGGATTGGGTACATTTTACAGATCTTCAAATTAAAACACCTAGTTGTTTTTTATTGCTAACATGACTACTCCATAAATGTTTGGACATTTTGCAGTATCTGCTTAGGACCCTTCAGCAACTAAGGAGTGAAAATGACATAGCTCTTCAACTGGCCAAGTTCGTATAAATCTTTAAAATTTCTTTTAATAATTTTCTAAAGTATTTTGGATGATCTAATAGTGCTAATTTTTGTTTATTCTTTCCTAATGCTTCAAACAAAAGTCCGGGAGACATTAACTCCGAGATTGAGGTAATTAAACAAAACATGCTATATTTTATGTTAAACACTAACTTATTAGTTACTTCATGTTCACACCGACCTATATTGATTTATACAACCCATTCTTCTTCTGAAACAAGACTTTTATTTCCATTGCAATTCACAAAATTATTGTTGAAAATCTCTTCTTAATCAGGAACTCCAACAAGAAGTTAATAGGTTACAGCAGCAACTTCAAATGGCCGAGGAGCAAATAAGGTTCCTTGACAACAAAATTAGTTCACACTTAATCTTCATTTTAAAAATATTATTACTAGCTCATATAGTTTTTGTTTATTCTTTTATGCTTTTCAATAATATACAGGTTATATGAACCCGACCCATTAAAGATGTCAACTATGGCGGATCTTGAAAACAGCGAAAAGTATCTTGTAGATGTCTTGACACGTGTCATACAGAGAAAGGTTTATAATAATCTATATCAATCTTTAGGTCTTAGTGATTTAGTACTTTGTACAAATCTATATTATATGGAAAACTTGTTTACTATGGTTGCAGGAATACTTGCTGAGCAACCATCTATCTTCGTATGATCCATCTGGTATTCAGGTAATCGATGAATTCAATTATTAAGGAGTATTAACCATTTAATTTTACAATAAGTAGTAAGTCTAGAATACAAATTTAATATGATATTTTTTTAACAACGTTGTGTGACCATGTAGTCATAAAAAAATATTTAATTATAATAATTTATTCGTAATTATATAGTTATTCTATTCTTTATTCATTCTCAAATTAAATTAACTCTTTTATATAAATTTAATTAAAATATATTGATGATATAATTTTTTTACACTCATTCATTTAAAAATTATAATATATTGTCATTAAGTTAATCGAATTTTATAATTGCTATTCCAAGTCATTCTAAGGATGATTTTTGATATGTTAACAATGTAAAAGTTTTACACTGATAATGTATAATTTTATTATATAAAGGATTTAATTTAAATATATTGACAATAGAAATATTTTTTACACAATTATCCAATATATATAATAATAAGATTGTCAGATTTTGTAATAATTATTTTAAAAATAATAAATAAAATGATATTTTTTTGATTTAGAATATAAAAATCTTGTTATTGATAAACTCGATCTTAATACACTACTATTTTAATTAATTATGATCATATAATTTTGGCAGGGGATGCCGACCTCTTTCGAGAATGTAGGTTGGTTGCAGGATGGGAATCAGAACCATTCCCAGATTTTTGATGCATCTGCTCCTTTAGATCCTTTGAGGTTTCAATTTCATGTTTTTATACTTTCTGATTAATGATGATTTCCTTTAGTAAATTTGAAAACACTTCTCGTAAGAAAAAAAACACATTTGTATAATATTATTAATACGGTAATAAAAATAAAATGACCATGATACATATCCAGGGACTTGTCTTCCACCGTGTATGGTTCATTTTCCCAAGGGACAAGTTCAAATGCTGATCCACGAGGCATGGGGGAGTGCCACGTGTCAAATCCAAGTGATGGGAACCTTCAAGCATGGCCTCTAGGGTACACGTTGTATCCTCATCATCATATTCAGCATGACATGATGGGACCCGACATGCCAGATATGATGCCACATGGGCAGGTGAACATCCCAATCACTGCCTCACACGTGGAACTACCTAAGAATGAATCTGTAGAATATGACCAGTCTAAACAACCTCCTCCTCCTCCTCATCATCATCAACTTGATGCTCAATGACACATACCATAATGGCCAATGCTATTACGATTGATATGCCAAGTCTCATTCTTACTCATTTTTTTAGATATAAATGTGAAGCATGCCAGCTTCAAAAATGCCCTATTAACTTGGTATGTGTAAGATTACGTACATGATGATCATGTGCATAGAAAATATAATTCGGATGGTCCTTGTATTACCAAAGAAAAATCAAATAGAATAGTTAACCAAGAAACAAGCAATAATTTTGTTCTCTTTTACATTCACTGCACCAAATTTTACTACGACAATTAAAGGTGGTCATGATTAGTTATTTAAATAATTTAATCATAACAATATAATAACATATAACAATTTAGTTTTTATAATCAAAACCCTAACTTTTTTTTATAACCGATCATGATTTTGTGAAATCAGTTTTTATTTTTTAAAAACTGATTATATAACAAGTTATTTATTAAAAAATGGTCACATAACTTATTATAACTAAAATATACGAGACTTACCAACATTATTTTAGGGGTCTTATCAACCGTACAAGAAAAGATTTGTATATATGGGAGGTTGTTTGGTTTGTGATTATTTGGGTTATATGGAAAAACAAAAGTCTTGTGACACTACTACAGGCGATATATTCAATATATGGTTCTAAATCACATACGACATGTGTGTCGTTAAAAAATACTGTTTTCGACGACAGTTCTAAAAATCGTTTTTATAATTTATTTATTTTTAAAAGAGATACATAGACGATTTTTGGGAAGAATCGTCTTTATGTATAGACATACTGATTGTATTATATATATATTTTTTTAAAAAGAAATACAAATACGATTTTCAGGAAACAAAGACGGTTATATGAGAGGTTTGTTGAAGGTGTTGTCATGGAGATGACTAACTACTAGAGGTGGATTTTCATATCCTTTACCATGCTGCAGGTTTAATGTTACAACAACTGTGTAAAAAATGTAACCTTTTTGTTCTCACGAATTTTTTATTACACTATTGGTGTGAAAGTATGGATGTTGGGGTGACCTAAAATAAAGGATTGGAACCAAGCGGCTACCGGGTACATAAACATGGTTTTACAGATGGAATGCTGTAGTTGTTGGGTACTTATTTCTTTGAGGAATTAAAGCTTTCAAATTCTGAAATTATTTCTATATTTAGTTGGGTAGCATAAAATTAAAGGTATATGCATGGATGCTACTATTTTGGTTGCGTAAGATTACGAAGGCTTTTGGAGCCTTTCACGTGTACTTGTAACAACTCTTAATGCCACTACATAAACGCTAAACTATCACATGAAAAGATTTATTTTTAGTCTTTTTAAAAACTTTTAAATTAATTTAATTAATAAAAATATCATGATTTTTTCACAATTCCAAGCATGTCATCTAATAATTACAAATAAATGTCATAGATCAAGTCATAAAAGATAAGGCAAATGCTAAATAGTGCTCTACCCTTAGGACATTGATTAAAGAACTAAAATGAGAAATATTGTATTAGAATGCACAAAACGGTGCTATCCATAACATCTTTTACACTATTTTATGATTTTCACCCATTATATATTTTTTCCTTTTAGTTCCTTGACCAATATTTTAAGAACACTAGTTAGCAAGACTCTTTAATGTACTTGTGCCTTAGAGTGCTACAGCATCAAAACATCATAAGATATCCAAAACAAATCTCAAAGGGTTCCCTTAAGAGAATAAATACAACATAGGTGGTGTTTTGTTAGTGTAAAACCTGGTGGTGCAGGGAACAAACCGGTGGATCCAGTGGCAAATATGAGAGAGGACAAAGGTTCGGTAGTTTCTAACTTAAACACCATGAACAGACGAGAGGATTGTAAATATATGAAGGTTGAATTGTCTATAACCTGTAGGTTGCCCTTATCAGGAACCACCTGATTTGGTGTGAACCCACCCAACCATGGCACTTGAACCCACCATGCCGCCGCCGACCGAGAACCCAATAGCTATGTAAGAATTTGCGACCGAGGTTGAGATAATGAAGCTCCAAGTGCTTGCAGAAGTCTGAACATACTGCAAAAGTGCAGAGCCATGCATAATCATTAGTATATATATGATATGATGATATTGGAATAAGGCTATGTACATGGGATGAGATTCAAGCATGGTGCACTTACTCTGAGGATGAAACTTTGAGCATCCCATACAGAAAGGCAGTGAAGGTTTGTTGTATGAAAAGTTAATCAAACATTGAGGCTTAGGTTGCTGGTGCACGAGTGTGCTTCTGTGTTTGCAAGGAAGAATGAACCAATCGCAACACAGAAAAATCCAATAGCAATACATGTCCACAAATGCCAACAGAATGTACATAATTTGCATACCATTGGGAAAATAAAGGAAAAAAAAAAAAAAAACCAAAGCTGTAATTCAAGGGAAGATACCAGTGAACCTTGGAGGGTTTTTTCTGTTGCTTAAGTTCTCATACTCCGGATCAAAATATGGCCAACTACTGCGATTCGAATTAGCAAAGAACTTCCCCAGTCAAGACCTTGCATCATTTTCAAAGATGAAAATTCTAGTCAGAGGAGGAAACAGAACCGTTACTCTGTTCTTAATATTCCAATGTGCATGGAATCTTAATTACTTATAACTAGGTAGTGCAAAACAATACTTGTGAGAAATGAGACCATAGCAAAGGAATTAATGAAATGAATTGTGCAGTTCCTATGAAAGACCCCGTCATACAAGCTATTCGTTGTGGTACATTATAGTTCTATGAAATAAAAGTTCTATTTCCTTTCATATCTTAACCCAGTTCCTAACACACATTCTTACATGCATGTGTAAAAGAAACCTCCTGCTTAATTTCCTGACCTTTGAACATGAGTTTATGAATAATCAGAAGTTAAGCACTGAACGTTCATTGTCCAGTATCCACAAGAACTGCTGGAGAGACAGACAAAGAAAACAATAAAGACTAATAGAATCATGGCATTAGTAAAAGGAGACATTTTGGGTGCAAAACCTAGATGTGTCCATTGAAGAATCCACTCAAATGTATATTAATGCCACAATGTAAATAAAATATGCTATTACCTTCTCAACGTGCGTTTGTGAAGCAGGTTATCATAGTGATGACTAGTGGGGCAGTAGGTTATTGCTTTGAATGTGTTGGCATGGCATCATTGATGGATATATATGTTGGCATGGCATGACAATCTCCGCCTAAACAAAGACCTGCAAAGTAGTGACATTTCTCGCACAAAATACAATGGATATATATATGTTGGATACAAATTGCTGAGGAATTGTAATAAACATGAATACATTTACATATGTTTTTATATCCTCGAATAATTGTCACAAAGACAGCCTATTAACATACAAATAATGTCAATCCAAATCATACACCATCTGCCTACAATGATTGTTTATTAAATTCTAACAAACATTCTGTCCATTTTTTCTTTATTGTTGTATTGTCCTCCACATCTAACGCTGTGCAATCAGTAAACCACTGCATCATTAAGTAGGTATATAAACCAGTCAATTACATGTAAAACACTTAGGAAAATAGTTTCCAAATAAACTAATACCGCAACGGGTTCAAGTTAATATACCTTAGTCCATTCATTCTTCAAACCCCTACTCACTATGTTCCACATTGAATGCATTACATAATACCCACATTCAAAGCCTCCTTTTGAACATTGGTCTATATTTACAAAGAATTAAATTTAAATCGCATAATTGGAAAGATACACAATCTATGCACATTTGGCACTTGATGTTCAATTAAATGACTAACCTTGAGTTCATTCCAGTTTGGTACAACTACATTACATTTACCATTAGCACTAGTATTCAATGTCTTAAGTGCACTAATTTACAACATTGAACATAAATGTCGGTTAATGCATGACCTTTATGAATATCGGAAAGATTTGCTTATTAATGTTCAAATATGAAATTATGGAAGAACTTACTTGTTAATTACTGCTTTGATGTGAATGTCTGACTTCTTACGCAAAGAACAAAATCACACAATTGTATGGGCCAATGAACATAGAACGAAAAGCTACCAATAGGCCCTGCATTTTTCCCTAAATTAACAACCAAATATACACATACAAAATGTCCTAATATCATATGGGGAATACTTATTGATTCAAATAAGCTCCTAGGTACACCTGTCGTTGGGATTCCTTGACCCATGTTTAAATGTATTGTTGACAGTCAGCACGTCTATCCTTTGCATTGTGTATCATTTGAGGTTCAAAGAATCCATACATTGAACCATAACCCAAAGATGTACTTGACTGATCCAGAAACCTACTATTCATCGTTTGAGATCAAATATGAAATTGTTAGGGATATATATAGGACATCAGTTATAATTAATAATTAACGAAACATGACATTGATCAATGCCCCTTTACTTACATAATCCACAGTTGTAATATAGAAATGTTTAAATATTTGCATCGGCTATAATTTCATTGAGATTAGAATATGTTACAAAGAATGATGTTTCCACATTCGCAATCCCAAACTTTAACCCATCCTATGACAATTCCACAGGCCTGTGGTAAACATCATACATGTTTTTAATCAATTCATCTAACGGATCCATTGGACCAACCTTAGTCGACCTTTGTATGACTTCAGCTGTGTTTTTTGAGGAATTCAGTGCATCCTATTAATGCAAATAAGACATATTATTAGAAAATGTTGTTGACACACATCGTTTTAATATTTTAATGTATTATGTAACAATTGTAAAACACAAATGTATACCTTTTGAGATAATGGTTTGATCAATCGTGTGGGCCAAGCGACGAACGTCTGAAGGGTATTTTTGACATACTCAATCGCTAACGTCGGAAATGGAACCTTCACCTCGCTGTCATAAATTGTTTCAGCACTGACTCTAACAACATCATCTGCGTAATCCACATTGTGAACTGTGGAGGTTCCTTCGTGAACTTTTCCCAACGCCACTAGCTTTGTAGACCCATGACAATCAATGTACAACCCCATAGATTGCACGACAACAGTAGCATCTTCTTCACAAGATGGATTGGCTGTTGTTTCAGCACAACTTCCCTTTGTGCTAACACAAGCAACTAATTCTTGAATATGTTCGTCGATTGGTGGTGTATGTTGTGTTGCCATTTGGTTTAACTTAAACTTTATGACTTCCTTCAATTTGACATTCATCTTGTCCTCCAATTCCTGCTTAAATTTCTCAAAACTTTGTTTATATTCCTTCTCTACTTCTTTCCTGTATTCTTCCTTTACCTTTTTAATGATACCTGCCAACTGTTCGGGGTTGATGGATGCAGACAAAGTGCTTGAGGCACGTGATGTGTGTCCAAAGTATTGCTCGATGGTCACACCTGTCCCTACAGCACAAACCCTACCAGGGTGCTCCAGTCGTCCAATGACAGTATTTAAAAGGTCTTGTTGACCATGAAGAACAGAGTTGCCTTGTGTCATCTGTTCTTCTAAAGAGTCCTGCATCCATGAAGATACAAAATATCATTTCATTGAGTATGCCTGCATGATCAATAAAATCATGGATAGGTTGATTGAGCTCACAATTTTATCAAATATTTCTTGTGCGCATGCGGTGTTAGATGTCATGTGGCCATATTTTTTTGTGCAGGCCATCCTCCACTTGACATGTCTAGGAATTGGAGATGGAGGGTCATCGTAAATTGATGAATTCTCAGTATTCATTGTATCTTGTTGTCGTTTCTTTATTTTTTCCTCTATCAGCTTTTTCTCAAGCAACTCATAACCCCCATGAGACAATACGTGGGGGCACTCATTCAATTTTTGTATTTCATGTGCCTTTTTCCTAATTCCCTGTCAAAATGTGAAAACAAAATCAGGTTATCGACTCCAATAGGCTGCAATGCTTCAGAAATTTTATCCAATACATTAACATGTTCACAAATTACCTGCCAAGAAGGTGTTTTTTGCCCAACAACAAATTCCTCCCAAGTTTGTGCATCTATACCATATTTCAATGAAGGCTCCTGTTGAGTTTCGCTATCTAAGTCAACATATATGTACTTAGTGGTTAAGGAAGACTTGAATTGTCTCCATCTAGTGCTAATCGAGGACATGACCTTCTTCTTAGCTTTTGCTGCTTCTGGGATATCAAAATTTTCCTACATTACAACACAAAATGTTACAATTAATCAAATACACATTATTCATTTAAATATCATTGTAAGAAACATGTTAAGTATTCATTTCTACCATAATGTCGTCCCATATTAGTTCCTTCAACGATTCTAGAACATCGTTCCAAGTAGAATGGAGAATAGGTATTTTTTCTCTTGCCACAACCCCAAGATAGCTGTGGAATTTTTCTTTGTGTGGCCCAAATGCCTTCCCACTTCCAGATTTTCGTTAACCGTTGGCCTTGGGTGATTAAAGCTTCTAACAATCAAACTTCTTAGGCGGGTCAATTGTCTACTTTTGCTAGACGTCAACTCAGAACGATTATCTTCTGAATGGGGAGGGGACTGTGGGGGGGTGGCCATGACTGTGAAAAAAAACCATAAACACCTGTACAAATTAGTTAAATGTATAAGTATTACAACATTAACTCTAGATAAACATATTTAGAACAATTAATTCAAAAACATATAACAAATCAATAATTTACTTTGGTATGAAGCAGTTATATATTGTTGTTCTCCCAGAAATCTTCATCATGATCATTTCGATTTGCATGTTCATGATCAACGACATTGTCTTCATTTAAGGATGACATTCTAGTTAAGAAAGCAGGTATTTCACAAATGTCAAGTGCTGCATCATCACATAAATGATAAATCATTGTAGATGTTCTTCCCTGTAGAACCACTGAATATCTCGAGTCACACGGACCTTGGATGTAAAACACCTGTTTTGCTTGCTCTGCCATGATGAAAGGTTCATCCTTGTACCCGACCTTATCAAGTTCTACCAACGTAAATCCCATACAATCTTGATGCACACTGGTGTTTCCATTAACCCACTTACACTTAAAAATTGGAACTGAGAATGCACTATAATCAAGCTCTCATATTTCTTCAATAACTCCAAAGTATGGCATCGACGCTCCAATTGGGCTGTTATCAGATGCACTACAAAAGTGTTTCGAATCAGCATCAACACTAACACCACTATTTTGAATAGTACTTTTTTCATCTTGCGACTTTGTGTAGAAGGAGTACTTATTGATATCATACCCCTTACAAGTGGGTGCATTCAAATTCGGACCAACAGCAAACAATCGTAATGTTGAAGAAGCATTGTCATCACTCAAGATATTTTCCTTAAACCAACTAATGAAAGTTTTATTATGTAGTTGCAAAACCTTCATCATGTTCATTTTTGGTTGAGTTTGGGCCACATGTTGTTTGTGAGTTTCTATGTAGGGAACAACCTCAGGCGTGTTATTCAAAACATACAAATGAACTTGTGAAACCTCATCTCTAGTCTTGGTTACAACATTGAATCCTCGTGTACCCTTTCCTCCACGTGACTGGTCATGACAACTTGCTGGTATTCCAACAGGTTTACCTGTGACAATGTATTCAAAACAAAACTCAATACATTCTTTCGCAACGTACCTTTCAACAATGGATGCTTTAGGTCGGTTTTGATTCTTAGTATAACCTTTTAAGACCTTCATGTATCGCTCAATCGGATACATCCAGCGTAAAAACGCAGGGCCGCACAACCTGATCTCCCTAACAAGATTAACAATTAAGTGGACCATTATGTCAAAAAATGATGGAGGAAAAAACATTTCCAATTTACAAAAGATAATAGTTGCCTCATTCTCCAAATCATCCAATTGTGTCGGGTCAATTACTTTCCTACACATGGCATTAAACAAAAAACACAACCGAGTTATGATAACCCTCACTTTGTCAGGAAAAATACCCCGAATCGTTACAGGCAACATTTGTTGCATTAGCCATGACAATCATGAGACTTCAACCCAACCAATTTGGGATCATTGACGGAAACAAAACTCTTGATATTTAAAGAGTATCCTTGTGGGACCTTCATACCCCGCAAACATTGACAAAAAGTTTTTTTTTTCTTTTGTTGACAAAGTGTGACATGCTGGGGGCAAATAGGTTTGTCGACCTTTACTAATTGGATGTAATTGGTCGCGTATGCCCATCTCAACTAGATCTTGGCGAAATTTCAAATTATCCTTGGTTTTGCATTTAATGTTAAGTAGGGTGCCAATTAAACTATCAAAGACATGTTTCTCAACGTGCATTACGTCTATACAATGTCTTACATCAAGATCCGATTAGTATGGAAGATAAAAAAAAGATTGACCTTTTTTTTCCATATGTTTTTTTCATTAGCATATTTCTTCTGAGTCTTCCTGAAGATAGTGACGATGTCCTGAACATGATCGTGAACTTGATGTCCACTTAAAGGCTTTGGCACACATTGCTTCTCCTGACTTCCATAAAAAGCTTTTTTCAATCGACGATATAGGTGATAAAGGTTTAGAAATCTTTGATGCCTTGTGTAAACAGTCTTTTTTCCATGTTTAAGTTGGATGAAGGATGTGTCTTTCTCACAAATAGGACATGCATATTGGACTTTCACACTAAATCCACTCAAATTACCGTATGCTGGAAAGTCATTAATGGTACAAAAAATATGGCACGTAACACAAAGGTCTCCTGCAAATGTGCGTCAAAAACATCAACCTCGTCTACCCATAATTTTGTTAAGTCTTCAATCAATGGCACAAGATACACATCAATATCATTTCCTGGCTGTCTTGGACCCGATATCATCATACACAACATAATGTATTTCTGCTTTATGCACAACCAAGGAGGGAGGTTGTAAATCATCAAAAACACAGGCCAAGAACTGTGGTTAGTGCTAAGGTTACCAAATAGATTCATTCCGTCTGAAGCTAGACCTAGCCTTAGGTTCCTTGGCTCGTTCCCAAAATTTGGATACAAACGATCAATTGTTGCCCATTATGGAGAATCGGCTGGATGTCAGAGAAGTCCATAAATTTTCCTACCATGTGCATGCCAAGTAAGATTTTTTACGTCATCTGCGTTAGCAAACAATCGCTCAAAGCTTGGAATTATTGGAAGATACCAACACACTTTTGCTGAATGGAAATTATTTCTACCTGAATCATGACTACATTCATCGTCGTTGAGTTTGGATCGCGATACTCCACATGTTGGGCAATTCTTCAAATCGGCAAATTCATTTCTGTACAAGACACAATCATTAGGGCATGCATGTATTTTTTGATACTCCATTTCCACAGGACATAAAATCTTCTTGGCCTTGTAGTGATTTTTCGGCAAAGTGTTATCTTTCGGAAGCATTTTCTTTAACAAAAATAACAATTCTGTGAAGCTTTTGTCACTTCACCCGAATCTTGGGCGGTTTTGTCAACGAACGCGTCTCGGGCCGGATTGACTAACCTAACCCTTACTTAAGGGGGCCTTGCCATAGTTGGGTGCTCTGCTTTAGTGTGATTTATGAAGGCTAGGCTAGTAATAAAAAAATGAAAAGAGATCGGGGTCGATAGTTGGCAAGGAACTTGATCCCCCCAAAACACAAAAGGGGCAGCTGCGGTCGAACTCGAATTCTGGAAATCAAATAAGTCGGGGCCCTTTTACCTTACCAAGTCTACCGGATAGAAATTAGCAGATCAGGTATTACCTTCAAGTTAACCAAAGCTTTTGTCACTCTATTTGGGCATATTTAATTGATCACTTTAATTTACCCAATATATATTAAATAGCATAATAGAATTATTAATACAATATATAACACATAATAACTTCAGGAAATTTAATTTCCTAACATAATATATGTTCTACATTTCTTTGTTGTACATAGATTTCAAGGCTTGGTTATATTAAATGAATATCATTCAGGTAATGAGATATTGGATCTAAATATCACCAGAGACAATATTGTGTGACATCAACCACCAATCGTCCATTCATTCGTCTTTAATTCAAATATTTCCAATTATTACAATTATTTAAAATATTCTTCTACAAATAGTGGTGTCATTTGAAAAAGGATTAATAGAAAACATAACAATAAAGATTAAATGAGTTTTTATGCCTTTTAAAATCCTTTCTCGAAAACATTGGAAATGAGTCTAAAAAACGTGTCAGTGCAAGACTTAGATGGTAGATTTATGAAACTTATTAAATTAAGAAGTCTTATAACACACAATTCTCAACCCAAAAAACCTCTTATGTTAACCAAAGTGATATCAACTTTGTTATTTCATTAAAATTTTAATGATTTCTTATCTATACATTTTTTTGAAGTTTTAATCGTTCTAGACTTAACACCATTATTCTATTATTATTTGTTAGCCACATTGGTATTCTAATACTCATTTGTAATTCATAAGCAGGTAAAGGAAAGAGTTAGAACTGACATGGGAAAAGCAGATACACAAATCATGGCTAGTAAAAGATCTAGGTTACCACCTCTTCAAGATGATCGTACCAATAACTCTCATGAGCATGGAACTCTAGGTGGTATGTGGTGTCTAATTTAGTACCTTTACGCATGTCTTTTATAAATGTGTGTTCTTTATGATAATAATGGCATTTACTTGACTATTTTTTTTTATGCCCCCAAAGAAATCAATTTTTCGCGGTTAA
Source organism: Glycine tomentella (assembly GCA_007407185.1). NCBI lineage: Eukaryota > Viridiplantae > Streptophyta > Magnoliopsida > Fabales > Fabaceae > Glycine > Glycine tomentella. The sequence continues at coordinate 177,575 of PYAF01002836.1, read as the reverse complement.
TGTTATTGATTCATAATACAATTATAATTACATGCATACGGTATGATTCCTCTACTTTTATGAAATACATTATGTTAGCGATCAATTAATTTATAAATAAATAAGTAAAGCATATATAAACCTTTATTACTTAGGATACCTAGACAATGCACTACTTTACTATATAAAAACAATTCACACTTCGTACCTTGGATGAATTTTAGTTGCCTTTTGATCTCTTAAATTTGGGTCAATTTTAAATCATCAAATCAAATATATACATATAGAGAGAGAACAGGTACCAGATGTACCCAGGAGAAGATACATGAACCTAGTGCGGGATTAGATTACATGAAGGGTTATAGAATATTTATAACTAACCGCTATAAATATTAGAAGTAACAAATTGAGAACTAAAAAAATAAATTTGAATTTGGGGACAAAAATATAATTAACCTAAATTTACGGGAACAAAAACATTGGTTATAAGAAACATACTTAAGTCATTTTAATTTATAATATGAACTTTTAATTAATTTCTTATTTACCAAATTAATCCTAAGTATTCCAGTATCCGTCAAATCCTTTTATTAAATTAAATCTGCAACATTTTTTATCATGAGCCAGTTGGTGAGATTAGCCAATAAAATATGCTAAGAATTTTGTTATTATTTTAGGCTAGAAGCATACTTACATCAACCTAATTTTTCTTTGCAACAGTGCCATGAAATCCTTATGATCACTGACCATGTTATTGCTTTTTGTTATTCTTTCTTTCAGTTTAATATGTTTTTAATAAAATTTACTTGAAAATATAACTCAAGTCTTAATTGAATTTAATGTCTAATCCAATTACATATTGAGGCCAAATTTTAAGATTTAAATTTCAGATATAGAAATGCATTATCCCCATAATTATCCAACATTATTTTATCTATCTAATTTACTTCTATTCTCATATATTACCTCTATTCATATATATATATATATATATGAAATAAATAAATAACTAATTTATAAAAGACAATAAAAATAATTTATTTATATTTAATAACATTATTCATAATTCAAATAATATATTTTTCATTGATGAGAGTGAGACTTCAAATAATAATAGGTCAATTAATGAATGCATTTAGTTGTGATATATATAATTGAGTGTTTCTTTAATAAACTTCATAATAAATTAAGGGTATAAAAAATACAATTAAGATATTTGAAAATGAATCTACATTTCTATATAATGAGATGTAGATAAACATATATATTGTGTTTTACATAAAGAATTAAAGATAATACTATTTTTATACTTGATGTAGTTATATTTTATATAAAAACTATTAGATATATAATATTAAAGTTTTTATATATTTTTATGCATTAAAATTTTAAATTTTATTTATCAAATATTTTTTGGACCACTTAAGTTGAATTCCTGACTCCTCCTTTGCCAGAAACAATAAAAGAAAGTGTATGTTAAAGAGATAAACATACTCCTTCCTTTATACTCTCCACATAAGCTCTCCACACATCTTTGAATCAAATTTTGTTGACATCAATCAAGTAAATCATTTATCATCTCATTGTATGTTTCGAGATAAGACAAGGTGTAAGAATTCTCTACCTGAGTATCTTGGATCATATTGAAAATATCATTTAGAACTAGATTCTTAAATCAAATTAGAATTTGAATTTAGGATTGGATTCAACTCTACAAATCAACTTGTAATGTTAGCACTGTTCAATCCTTATAAGCATTACTTTGACCACATCAAGTTGATGTAGGACTAAACACACCCCTTGAGGCTACAATTAAAGTAGCCTCGCAAGATTCTGTAGCTAAAGCAAGTTAGAAGTTATTGCAACTAAAACAACTTTCCAATAGGATATTTTAGTCTCACAATGTTTTAAGATATTTATGTGAGTATGTTAGTTTTGATATATTCTGGGTGGAATTTTTATTTAATAGGGGTAAGTAAGGATCGATCATTTTGAATGTAAGGATTAATATAGTTCTAGTGAGATAATATGTGTAACTAGGCTGGAACAAACATTGAGTATACATACACATAAATAGTCTTAGATAACACAAATATGGTCATCACACAACTTGAGAGAGAAATAGTTCTTGAATCTTCATCTCCAAGGTAAGCAATAGTTCCCAAGAGATAAATTGAGTAGATGATTTTTCCTTCATTATTGTTTCACTCTGTTCTGTTTCAGCAGAGTTTTTAGAGAGAAATGATTGAATTGAGATGGAGAGAAAAGGATGAATAAAACTTCACAAATTTTATTGATGCAATACTTGTATTTATACAATAACCACTGAAACTAAAAATGCTTAAAACAAACAGACTTGAAACAGAATTATATCTAACACCCCCCCATAATTCTGATTTCTAGTCAGCTCTACACAACAGCTTGTCTCTTAGTTCTTCAAATTTTGCTTTTCTTAGAGGCTTTGTCATCAAGTCTTCAAGATTATCTTCTGATCTGCAGTACACCAGCTTGATCTTGCCTTTGCTCACTTTGTCCCTGATGAAGTGATATCTGGTTTCTATATGTTTGCTATTTCCATGATTAATAGGATGCTTAGCCAAGTTTATTGCAAACTTGTTGTCAATTTGCAGTGTCATAAGTCTCTTCTTCAGAATCTTCATTTCCTTTAGCAGTTTTCTCAGCCACATTCCCTGACAAGCTCCCATAGAAGCTGCTATATATTCAGCTTCACAGGTTGACGGTGCTACATGATCCTCCTTCCTTGAGCACTAAGAGATTGGTGCCTCTCCATACTTGAAAAGATATGCAGCTGTGCTCTTTCTGTCATCATTGTCTCTCCTCCAATCTGAGTCAGTATAACCTACTAACTTAGTTTCAGTGTTGCCTTGGCCAAAGGGAAACAAAACTCCAAGATGAATTGTGCCTTTTATGTATCTTAGGATTCTTTTAGCAGCCATCAAATGAGGTGTCTTAGAAGTCTTTATGAATCTGCTAATAATGCCAACACTGTAAGCCAAATCAGGTCTTATGTTGTACAAGTATCTTAATGAGCCAACCATCTGCCTGAAAACTGTAGCATCAACCAATTCTCCCACATCTTTCAAACTCAATGCCAGGCTTGCTTCTGCTAGAGTAGCTGCTGCATTACATTCTTCCATCTTGAACTTCTTCAAAATATCTCCAGCATACTTTGATTGATGCATAATGATTCCAACTTCAGTTTCCTTGAACTCTATGCCAAGAAAGTATGACAAAAATCCCAAGTCTGTCACTTCGAACTCCTTCATTAGCAACTTCTTCACAACTTCTATCTTTTTTGCTTTACTTCCAGTCAAAAGCAAATCATCAACATAAAGACACAAAATTATTAGCTCATCTACAAATTTGTACTTCACATAAACTCCATGTTCTGAGGGGCATTTGACAAAACCAATTCCAATCAACACACTTTCAATCTTCATATTCCAAGCCCGAGGAGCTTGTTTCAATCCATACAAAACCTTCTTCAATCTGAAAACCTTAGATTCATGACCAGTAATCTTGAATCCTGGTGGTTGATCAACATAGACCTCTTCTTCAATTGGTCGATTTAAGAATGCTGATTTTACATCAAGTTGGTACATGGACCAGCCTTTCAAACAGGCAATGGCAGCTACAACCCTTATTGTTTCAATCCTTGCAACAGGAGCAAAAATTTCTCCATAGTCAATACCCTCTTTCTGCAAGAAACCTTTAGCCACAAGTCTGGCCTTGTGCTTGATCACTTCACCACTAGGATTCCTTTTAAGGTTGTACACCCATTTTACAGCAATTGGCTTCTTCTCCTTAGGCAATGTCACAAGCTCCTAGGTTCCATTCTTCTCAATGGAATTTAATTCTTCCTCCATTGCAGTAACCCATTTAGGATTTTGTAAGGCTTCTTCATAGAACTCAACAAATTCCCTTGAGATGTATTCTCCACCTCCATCAGTTCTCAAGGTTTTAATATGATTTCCACATTGTTTTTCAACAGCAGCCTTATATTTCTTGAAAATACTAAACACCTCACTTTTTCTTTTAATCATGTAAATCCATGTTTTTCTACTCAAATCATCAACAAAGGTTATGAAATACCTGTTTCCACCAAGTGATTCTGTTTGTATTGGCCCACACACATCAGAGTAGATAATCTCCAATTTCTACTTTGATTTTACAGGAACAAAGCTTTTGAATGATTTTCTTGTTTGCTTGCTTTCTAAGCAATCCTTGCATTTTTCAGTAGTTGATTTCAGTTGAGGAATTCCTCTCACCATCTTATGCATATGACTTAGATCCTTGAAATTCAGGTGACCAAGCTGTAATGCCATAACCATTCAGTTTTGCTTGTTGTTGTAAGTAAGCAGTTGCTTTCCAACACATTGATGCCTACTTTGAAAGTCCTATTTCTGGATAGTGGAGCCTTCAATATCAGTCTTTTCTGTTTGTCATAGACTCTCATCCTTTTGTCTAACATAGTCATTTGGTATCCCTTTTGTGCAAGCTGACCAAGACTTAGTAAATTACACTCAAAACCAGGAACATAAAACACTTCTTCTATGCAGGATTCTTTGCCATCCTTTCTTTTGATCATCACACTACCAACTCCTCCAATGGTTAGAGTCCTTCCATCAGCAAACCTCACTTTGCTCTTCATTGATTCATCAAGACTGATAAAACAGTCTTTGTGTCCTGTCATATGAGTAGAAGACCCTGTGTCAAGGTACCAGTGATCATCTTTCTCTCCACTGGATTTTGTAGTAACCATCAGCAAAACTGGTTCAGCATCTGAGTCTCCTTCTGCTGCAAGCTGAGCCTCATCATCTTGGTCCTTGTCTCTATACCAACACTCAGTTGAGTAATGTCCCTTCTTACCACATCAGTAACATTCTATGTTTTTCTTGTCCCAGTTTTTCTTGCCTCCTCTACCTCTTGATCCAGAGAAACCTCCTCTCTTCTTAGTTGAACCACCATTCTTTTGATTAGATTGAGGCTTCCACCCTTCTTTAGAGTAGTTTCCCCCTCTTCCTCTTGAAACCTTGAATTTTCCTCTACCTCTCATGCCTCTATTGCTTTCTGTTGAAACATTTCTTGAATTGTTCTGAACTTGAAGTGCTTGTTCAGAAGCTTTGTCAGCTGCCCTTTCTTGAAGTCTATGTTCATGGGCTTCAAGAGAACTTTGCAATTCATCTACTGTCATGATCTCAAGATCCTTTAATTCTTCAATTGCAACCACTATGTGATCGAATTTTGGATTCAAGGTTCTGAGAATTTTTTCAATTATCATCAAATCAGTGATTTTCTCACTACAATTTTTCATGGAATTTACAAGAACCTGTATTCTGTTGAGGTAGTCTCCTATCCTTTCATTCTCCTCCATTTGTAACATCTCAAATTGCCTTCGAAGTGTTTGCAATCAGACTTTCTTGACCTTATCTGTTCCAGCATATGCTTTGTTCAGTATGTCCTAAGCTTATTTTGCAGAACTTGCTCCTGCGATTTTCTCAAAGTGAGAATCATCCACACATTGATGAAGAATTACCAAGGCTTTGCAATCTTTCTTCTTAGATTCATTGCTTTCTTCTTTAATGTCTTTTTCAATTGTCTCCAACAAATCTTGGAAACCAAACACAACTTTCATCTGAACATGCCATCTGTCATAGTTCTTTCCTGTGAGGACAGGAAGATTTGTCGAAAAATGACCATTGGAAGCCATGATTACTGCAGCAAGATCCCTTCTTGATCGAACCTATGCTCTGTGATACTACTGTTGCACTCTATTCTGTCTTAGCAGAGTTCTTAGAGAGAAATGATTGAATTGAGATGGAGAGAAAATGATGAATAGAACTTCACAAATTTTATTGATGCAATGGTTGTATTTATATAATAACCACTGAAACTAAAAATGCTTAAAACAAACAGACTTGAAACAGAATTATATCTAACAATTATAACGTATTTTACCCCTTTTCTTTTTCTTTAATTATTTCCTTATAACTACAACAAAAATAACATAACTAGGGTTGAAATTATAGAATGCTAGGCTTTGAGACTAATGGCTTCTTTAGCTGGTCCATCTAATGCTATCATTCCTATGCAAAATCAAAGACAAAACTTACAAATTGGAAGGGTAAACTGAAAATCAATTTTTATGATTTTTTGTCAGCCTTTGATGATGATATATAGTCAATTAAATTTTGATTTTGGGGTTCTAACACACGAAACATGGATTATTGAACTTGAAAAAGGAGCTGAGGAGAGAAGAACCAAACGAAGATGCAAGGAATTTCATACTCAGAGAGGTAAATCCCATATTCATATATCTGCAGAGACTTAGGGACATTTTGTGTTGAATTACTTTGGTTAGAAAATAAAAATGAAAATTATAAGGACAACTGGCATTGCAGGGACAAATAGAATGACCATGGGACAATGGACGACTTGAAATTGGAGAAGGTTCATCCTTTAAGCGCCAAAAGGTGCCATATTATGACTAGGAGTAACCATAATATAACAAAGTTCTTTTTTATATAAAAAAGTGATAACCATATTAAGTAGTTGGTGATTCACAAAAAATAAATATTTCCTATCTCAAATTTGTTATACAGTTCTTTAATATTGTTAGTGTTTAATTTTTATATAACGACATATTTTATAAAATTAAAGTTTCTATTATCAATCAATTCGAAATTATGATAGGTATGACTATAAATATATTTACTGGAAAAAAGAACTTACCATACAAAACAACATTATGTAATTGAATGATATTAATTTTACTAAACTTATAGTGTAATTTATCCTAATAAATATATTCAAATTCCATCCTTGCATCTTTTGACTTTTATTGCTTCTTTTCATGTTATTGAGATTGTTTGTTAGATGTTGTTAATTAGTTAAGGGTAGTTGGTCGATTAGTAAGTTAGTTGGCTAATTAGTTACTGAAAAGTCTATGGATAAAACATTTGTTTTTTTCTTCTCATTTTCTATTCTTTTTTGAACTTAACCATGATTTTAAATTGTAATTGTGGTTGCATTACGATGAGGAAAAAAAATATTGCGGATAATTAAAGGAAAATGCTTGTGATGAGGCCGTAATTACGGTTGAGGTTACGTTGCGGTGATTCAAAATATCTTGACATTACAATCATAATTGTGGTTGGGAAATGCTATTTAAAACCATGAGCTTAACTGTGTATGTTAACAGTGTTAACAGTTGTGGTGTGAAGTATTAACCGAGGATGGGATTTTAAGGTTCTTATACTCGGTTTGTATTTTCTATTTTGCAGACAAATTCACCAATGCAAGGACCAAACACAAGCCTTGCACTCCAGCTACCAAACAATGCACCTAAAAATCAAGGGGTGCATAATTAGAAAAACAATAACCCTATAAATCATGTGGAAATTAGGAGGTTTAATTTTGTTATGCAATCCTTGTAATTCTCAGCTTCTCTTTCTTCTAATATCTCTTGTTATTTTAACTATCATTTCATGTTCTTGTGCGATTTAGTAATTCTCTCTATGATCCAATATTTGAGACTCTTGGCCTAGCTGCTGACCCTTACATTAGATTGTTTGAAGCACAAAACGGTAATTACAATCAATTTCTTTCTTTGAACTACCATGAGTATCACACTTCTCTCTTTTTTTTGTTATTAATAACATGCATTAATTCAAATTAGTTCGTTGAGTCACTTTTTATTGTGAGATATTGAAGAAAATTTACAATATTACTTTCCCACATTACATTCAATTTGAACAAAAAATATTTTCATTTTTTAGAATTATCTTGTTGTTCTTAATGCAGGTCAAGTGAAAAGAGGGTATTATATGTTGAAATGAAAAGTGTTTGGGATTATCATGTCTACTCCCTTTGGGGTCTTTATTGTTATTCAATCAAATTCTCAAGTTGAGACCTATTTTAACATTTAAGTGAGAATTTGAGACCTGTTTTACCGGTTTCTATCTGGTAGAGACATAAAATTGCTTAGTCTTTGTGGTCTTTTATGTAAAATTTATCATTGTGGCTCATTTAAATAAATGTTATTTGATTTAATGAATAAAGGGCATAAAGATATTTGGCTACAAAGGGAAGTTATTAAAGGATAAATGTTAATAAAACAATTGTCTTAAACGTATTAAAAGGATAATTGTTGATATATGCAGTTATATTAAAATGATAACTGTTAATAGATGCAGTTATATTAAAAGATAACTGTTGATAGGTGCAGTTATATTAAACATAATGATTCAGTTTTCTTATAAATAGAGATATAGAAAATTCAATACATTCATTGTCTGTCCATGAGAGTTGTATCCTATCCCTATCAAAGAAGATACAAGAATTGAAAGGGTCAAGACTCTGAGAAAACATTCTACCATTAAATATTTTCCGCATGTTTTTGATATGATTGTTATTGAACATGAAATTATAGATTAATGCTTACATATGGTATCAGAGCAAGGTTTAAGAATTTGTGATTTTCCATTACTAATTTTAGTTGATGCAACGATAAAGTATTTAGTAGATTTTGAATCTTAATTTTCTGCGAGTATTACCGATTGAATAATATTGATCTAATAATATGACAAAGCCTTACACTATCATGCGGAGTTCTTGTTTCTCGCTTGGTATGTCTTATGTTCCAATGGATATCATGATAAAGTCCTGATGGTCTTTTCAGACAAATACACATTAATGTTGGTGATGAAAAGTATACAATAATGATTGATCACTTTATTGCTATCCTTGATTAAAAATTGCACCAATGTATATTTAAAATTGTATTTGATAAAGTTATATGCGTTGCGGTGTTGTGATCGAATGACTGTATATTTTGTTGATCATTGAAAATTAATTATGATGTCAGAATGTGTTTGAATGTTGTTAAAATCTTATAATTTTAACATATTTTTGTACTTTATGAGGTGTTTATATCTTGGGATTAAAGTATGGTGAATTTGTTAGTTACCAAAGTGGCCAAATTTTTATGAATGATTTAATTCCAAATTGTATGGTCATTTCAATCATCCATAATTACGATGCTATGAATGTATTAAAATTATTATTTTATGGATGAGTTGAAGTTTATTATTATGGGGCAATTAAGGATCAACCCAAAGGATGATTATTTGTCGTCATAATAAATAAACATGAATGTTGGCATAATAGATACATGGCTAGTTCTATTTATATATTCAAAGATAGTAAGTAATCCGAGTTAGTGTATGAATTATTGCCAAATTATGAAAAACAAAATTTATTAGCATCATAATAGTTGAATGTTGTGTATTAATGGATCCCCAAAGGTGAACATTAATATGCATTTTATGATGTATGAATCTGTGAATTATGCTACTATGTGATATGTATAACTCAAAACATTAATGTTTTAAAGGTTATACCTTAAAGTACTTGTTGCTACACATTCCTTGTTCTCAACTATTGCAATTTTCAATGGACTAAACTTCTTTGAATGGAAAGAGCAAATTGAATTTTACCTTGGGGTAATGGATTTGGATTTGGCTCTTAGAGAAGAAAAACCTAGTGCTATTATTGATGCAAGCACTGAGTATGAAAGAGTCCATTTTAAAAACTGGGAAAGATCCAATGGTTGAGTCTGATGTAAGTGCGAATGAGCATTGCAAACAACATTAAGTCAACTCTTCCACAAACTGAAAGTGTTAAAGAACTGATAAAACTTGTGGAAGAGTGCTCCCAAACTGCTGACAAGTCTCTTGCTGGGACACTAATGACTACACTAACCACCATGAAATTTGATGGTTCACGTACTATGCATGAACATGTTATTGAGATGATAAACATTGCAGCAAAATTGAAATCATTGGGAATGGATGTGGATGAAAATTTCCTGGTGCAGTTCATATTGAACTCATTACCGTTTGAATATGGTCCTTTCCAAATGAACTATAATACCATGAAAGACAAATGGAATGTGCATGAATTGCACAGTATGTTAGTTAAAGAGGAAACCAGAATTAAGAACCAGGGAATTCATTCCATCAATTATGTTAAACATCAAGGAGCTGAAAAGAAAAATGGCAAGAAGCATGAGGAGAAGGGAAAAGGACCATTAAAGATCAATCAGGCTTTCTCTTCTTAAATCCATAAGAAGGAACATAATGGAAACAAATGTCATTTCTATGGTAAGGCTGGACACTTCTAAAAGGATTGCCCGAAACGTAAGGCTTGAGCTGAAAAGAAAGGGATTCCTTACGACCCAAATCACAAGGCCAAATGAAAAGTTTGTCCTTATGAATAATAGAGTGAAACTTCTAGTGGAAGCTGTTGGGACTTACCATTTGATCCTTGACAGTGAACATCATTTGGACTTATGTGAAACTCTTTATATACCTAGTATATCTAGGAATTTAGTTTCTATTTCCAAACTTGATAAAGCTGGATACCCTTTTAAATTTAATAGTAGTAGTTTCAGTTTGTACAAGCACAATCATTTGATTGGCAATGGTACTTTATGTGATGAATTATATAAATTATGTCTTGATAAGCTTTATGCTGAAACGCTTATGACTCTGCATCATAATGTTGGTACTAAATGTACCTTAATTAATGAATGTTCCGCTTACTTGTGACATAAACGTTTGGGACACATTTCCAAAGAAAGAATTGAAAGATTGGTAAAGAATGAAATCCTTCTGGATTTAGATTTTACTGATCTGAATGTTTGTGTGAATTGTATCAGAGGCAAACAAACAAAACACACAAAGAAAGGAGCCACAAGAAACACTCAGCTTCTTGAAATTATACACATTGATGTTTGCGATCCTTTTGATGTTAACTTTTTCAATAAAGAGAAATAGTTTATCACCTTCATTGATGATTATTCACGTTATGGTTATGTCTATTTGCTGCATGATAAATCTCAAGCTATAAATGCTTTAGAGATTTACATTAATGAAGTTGAAAGGCAATTAGACAGAAAGATGAAAATTGTCAAGTCTGATAGGGGTGGTGAGTATTATGGAATATATGATGGAAGTGGACAACATCTGGGCCTATTTGTGATCAATACACAATGCCAGGTACACCACAACAGAATGGTGTATCAGAAAGGCGTAATAAAACCTTGTTGGACATGGTTAGAAGTATGTTAAGTAATTCTTTTTTACCATTTCATTATGGACTTATGATCTAAAGACTGCCATGTATGTATTAAATAGGGTTCCTAGTAAAGCAGTTCCAAAGACTCATTTTAAACTGTGGACAGAAAAGAAACCTAGCTTAAGGCACCTGCATGTTTAGGGTTGCCAGGCAGAAATTAGATACTACAACCGACAAGGAAAGAAATTGGATGCAAGAACAATCAGTGGTTATTTCGTTGGTTATCCAGAAAAGTCAAAAGGGTATAAATTTTATTGTCCTAATCATACCACAAGGATTATAGAAACTGGAAATGCTAGGTTCATTGAAGATGATGAAGTTAGTAGGAGTGAAACACCACGTAAAGTGGCAATTCAAGAAGTGAGAGTACAAGTTCCTTTGACTTGTAGCTCTAGTAAAGTTGTTGTTCTTCATGTTATTGAACCAATTAGTAATAATGAAAAAAACAAATGAATGATCCCATTGCCCATGATGAAACTATTGCCAATGAACCGAATGAACCCGTTGTAGAAGAATCACAACAAATAGCATTAAGAAGATCTCAAAAGGAAAGGAGATCTGCTATTTCTAATGATTATGTGGTATATCTACAAGAGTTTGAATTTGACTTGGGTATAAAAGATGATCCAGTGACGTTTTCACAAGTCCTGAATAGTGAAGATGGTGACAAGTGGTTAAATGCGATGAAAGATGAGTTAAAATCTATGAAACAGAATGAGATTTGGAACCTTGTTGAGTTACCAGAAGGATGTAAGAGAGTTGGATATAAATGGGTCTCTAAGACCAAACGTGACTTTCATGGTAACTTAGAACGGTACAAGGCTAGACTAGTTGCAAAGGGATTCACTCAAAAAGATGGCATTGACTATAAAGAAACCTTTTCACTAGTTTCAAGAAAGGATTCTCTAAGAATCATTATGGCATTGGTGGCTCATTATGATCTAGAGTTACATCAGATGGATGTGAAAACTGTCTTTCTAAATGATAATTTAGAAGAAGATGTGTACATGGACCAACCAATGGGGTTCATAGAAAAGGAAAAAGAGCACATGGTGTGCAAACTTAAGAAATCAAAACAAGCTTCAAGACAATGGTACCTTAAGTTCAATGATACCGTTGTTTCCTTTGGATTTAAAGAAAACACTGTTAATCGGTGTATATATCTGAAGATCAATGAGAGTAAGTTTATATTATTGATTCTGTATGTTGATGATATCTTGCTTGCAACTAATGATCTTAGTCTTTTAAATGAGACTCAGAAGTTTCTCTATAGTAACTTTGAAATGAAAGATATGGGTGAGGCATCCTATGTGATTGGGATAGAAATATTCCGTGATAGATCACAAGAATTGTTGGGTTTGTCTCAGAAAGCATATATTAATAAAGTTTTAGAGAGATTCAGAATGTAAAAATGTTCATCGTCGCCAGTACCAATTCAAAAAGGAGACAAGTTTAGTCTCATGCAATGTCCTAAGAATGAATTGAAACGAAAGGCAATGGAAGCAATTTCATATGCATCACTTTTTGGGAGCCTAATGTAGGCTCAGACTTGTACGAGATCAGATATTAGTTTTGCAGTTGGAATGTTGGGAAGATACCAAAGTAATCCTGTATGGATCATTGGAAAGCTGTAAAGGAAGTTCTGAGATATTTGCAAGGCACTAAAAGTCAAATGCTTACTTATAGGAGGTCTAGTAATCTTGAAGTGATTGGATACACAAACTCAAATTTTGCAGGATGTGTGGATACAAGAAAATCTACTTTTTGTTATCTGTATTTTTTAGCTGAAAAGTGCGAAGCAGTCTGTAATTGCTACATCCACTATGGAAGCTGAATTTGTGGCATGCTTTGAAGCCATGGTTCAGGCTAAATGGCTGCGGAACTTTATTTTAGGGCTTGAATTGGTCGACAGTATTGATAGGCCGCTGAAAATTTATTGTGATAATTTTGCAGCAGTCTTCTTTTCTAAAAACGACAAGTCTTCAAAATGTGCTAAGCATATGGAATTGAAATACTTTGCCGTTAAAGAAGAGCTTCATAAACGTAAAGTGTCTATAGAGCATGTTAGCACTAATTTTATGTTAACTGATCCCTTGACGAAGGGATTACCGCCCAAGACATTTATTGGTCATGTCTATAGTATAGACATTATGTCAGCTAATGAATGTTGATCATTATTGAAATTATTGACTATTGACACTCTGAATTCAGTGATGTTTAAGTTTCTGAAAATTATCCTGTTTTCAAATTTATGTATACATGCATGTATGAATGATTATTTTGAAAAATAGGATTTGTCCCTAATGAAGACATAATAGTATTATTGTGGGACATTATGATGTAAACTTCCATTAAAGTATCATATTAGGAAGAAAAGCTAATATAGTGGTACATGGAAGGAACTATGTTAATTTGATAGCATATAACTGCCATGACTCTTATTGGTTTTATTTTTTTATCATGATTTATGATGAGACCAATGTATGAAAACTTTAGCCCTATGTATGTGCATTATAATTGTTTTCATTAAATCATGAAACGAAATTTATGACATGAGCCAAGTGGGAGAATGTAAGATTTATCATTGTGACTCATTTAAATAAATGTTATTTGATTTAATGAATAAAGGGCATAAAAATAATTGGTTACAAAGGAAAGTTATTAAAGGATAACAGTTAATAAAACAATTATCTTAAACGTATTAAAAGGATAACTGTTGTTGATATATGCAGTTATATTAAAATGATAACTGTTGATAGATGCAATTATATTAAAAGATAACTATTGATAGGTGCAGTTATATTAAACATAGTGGTTCAGTTTTCTTATAAATAGAGATATAGAAAACTGAATATATTCATTGTCTGCCCAGGGGAGTTGTATCTTATCCCTATCAAAGAAAATACAAGAATTGAAAGGGTCAAGACTCTGAGAAAGCATTCTACCATTAAAGATCTTCCGCAACTATGGACAAAGGTATGTTTATGTGAAACTCATGAATTCTCAAGATCTTTTTCATGTTTTTGATATGATTGTTATTGAACATGAAATTATATATTAATGCTTACATTTTACTCATTTCATTACTATATTACTTCTCGATCATCTCATTTTATTATGTTGATTAGCTGTGTTTGCAAGATATAATAAAATGGCAAAATGGGAAGGATTGTGTTCCTAACATTTCAATCTCCATTTTATTTGCCTTGGATTATTAACAAAGATCTGATACTATGTAGTAGGATCTGATCGACACAATTTTTGGGGGTAGTATCGAAATCATCCTCATGGCATAAATAGTGTCAATTTGATTCTTTGAATCTTTCTTTGTTCATTTTGAAAGAAAACAAGAAATTCAGAATAATATATTTGCTTCTTCTCCATTTTTTCATGGCCTAGTTACGCATTTGATATACAAGCACTAAAATATTATTTGTACTTCATCTTTGTTGCATCAAGAGTATCTACATTGATGATGTTAACTTTTGGAAATAAATTTATTTCATCAATTATCTATATTTAATGATGTTAATTTTTTTTTACTTGATCTATATATTTAGTATAAAAAAATTAACCTAATGAACACATATTCAACTTTAAACTCAAATGTTTCACTTTGGTGATAATATGCTGCCAAATACAAATTATTTGTGCAAGAGGATTTAAAATGGTTGTTTGACTATTCTAGTATTCTTTCATGAAACATGCCTCAATTAGTCTTTTTATTAAATATTTCTATTATGTAAATAATCAATGTTGTATTTAATATAATATTATACAAATAATTTTATTAATTTATTATTTATTTTTTCATCTAAATGGGTTTCAAAAAAATCAAAATTCAAATAGATAGTATTTTTTTTCTTATTTAGTTATAAAGATTCGTAATAAAAATGTATATATAAGTAAAAGGGGATTGACTTTTCGTAGATGTTATCTCTATTATGTATAAACAACTTCATGATGAGAATTTGGTCTATGAGAAATATTGAATACAATTAAAAATCAACGTTGATTCATACTTTTTGTGAAGAATCAAGTGTTAAGGTTTGACTTAATCAATGACTCTGACATTTACAAGATGATTTTATTAACAAAAAATCAATATTATTTTAATTAGAATGCAAAACCTTTATAATTATGCTAATTAAAGTATGCTTGTATCATTTAATAATATTAATCACATTTTAAAAAAAATAAGTTGTGTTTCTAAATTGTCATTCATTATTAGAACTTGATATCAAGAATAAAAAAATGAGTCTATATAGAATCTCAATTAATTGAATGATATTATTAAATAAGATGGAAGTGGTTAAAATTTACATGCATTTGATTTTACTAATTTATTTATTTATTTATTTTGTTGCTAATGATTGAGTCTGAAAATAGTATTTGGTTCATAATAATCCAAACATAAAAATCAAATTTAAGGCATCATCATTAAACTTAAAATTTAATTATTTTTTATGGGTCTTAATGAATTATTTATTTGCTTACTATAAAAAGGATCATATGAATTTATTTTGTTAAGAACTCAAATATTATATATATATATATATATATTATTTTAATTTATTTTGGAAATAAATTTATTTCATCCACTATATATATTTGATGATATTAACTTTTTTTACTTGAACCTAATAAAGACATATTCAACTTTGAACTCAAATGTTTCACTTTGGTGAGAATGTATTGTCAAATATAAATTAGTTGTGGCAGAGAATTTAAAATGAGTTTTTGACTATTCTAGTATTCTTTCAAGAAACATGTCTCAATTTATGTTTTTATTAAATATTTTATTTAAATAATCAACATTGTAATTAATATAATATTATACAAATAATTTTATTAATTTATTTTTTACTTTTTTCATCTAGATGAGTTTAAATATTAAATATAATTAAAAATCAACATTGATTCATACTTTTTGTAAAGAATCAAGCGTTAAGGTTTGACTTAATCAGCGATCCTGACATGTACACGATAAGTTTATTAAATAAAAACCAATATTATGTTGATAAGAATGCAAAAACTTTCATTTAATTCATAGTAAGACAAATTCCAGTGGAGCATATAAGAGGGGATATGTGGCCCTCACAAAAGAAAAATACAACAAAAAATAAGGGATGCTTTGCTGTTCACCCACAAGTTACTCATCTTTTGTTTATAGCATTTTTGTCTTTTCACTCCCAATTCAATTCAACATTAAACAATGGTGGACTCCACACAATGCACCAATAAAAAATCATGCATGCATTACCTTACACTTTATGCACCAATCAAAACTCTTTTAAATACTTAACACCAAAATTAAGTATGAATACGTTACTACAAACAAAAAGTAAGTTGTCTTTTTTCATCTTTTGAGTACATTGTGTATTGATTGTTTTCATATTACAATAACTTCGTATTATAAAAAAAATATTAATAAAAAAAGGTAACATTTTAAAATATTTTTTATTGTGAAATTCCTTACCAAATGACTTTTAAACACTAATCAACACCAATCTTTTCCTATTTAACAAAATATATAAACAAAGGAAAAAGTAATTCAATCTTAATTTTTTGTCCTATTTAACCAAGGAAAAAGTAGTAGAAATTGAGGGATGTCATGAGAGCATCAAGGTTAGGCTAATTTCTTTGTAAGTTGGCTCCATATATAACTTCTTAAGTCATAACCTTTGTTATTTTAACTCTACAGTCTCATAAGAAAATCTGCATTTTGAAAGGTTTCCCTTCATCCTCTACTTCAAGTTGTATTGACCTGATGTTCCTTTTATTAGGTATTACTTTTACATTTAAATTATAGTGTTTATGGATTGAAATTCTATATCAGTTGTTTTTTCTTCGTCCTTACCAATTTTCATTAGAATAGCCAAACATTTCAGTTTTGGTTTATTTTGTGAGGGGGTCTATTTGTGTCCATACCAAATCCTTTACTAAAATATATACTCTAGTCTAATTCCTTTTCCCCATCATCAATTTTTATGTCAAAATCTACATCTTCATAATAATTAAATGTGTCAAAATATGTATTTTGGGAGGAAGCAAACACATATATATACAATAACACTTTTATGGAATAGAGGATTATATCTAAAAAATATGTTTATATTTAGTCAATAAAGAGAGATTATACTTTATCCTTGCTCTAGACTAAATGTGAATAACGATGTGAGGGATGGTGGAGGCACGATATCCAAATTAGAAAAGTAGATCACTATTAGAAAAAATCGATGTTAACATAACAATGTTAAAACTCCTTTTTTAGTAGTGAATTGTGAAATATTAAAAAAAATGAGAGAAGAAATTAATTGATTATAGATAATTAAATTTAAATAGAAATAAAAATAGGAAAAATGTGATATAATTTCAGTCAAATTCTATATATTTTTAACATTTATTATCAATCAATTTATTTGTAAAGAAAAAATGTTCTTCAAAATCACATATGAATAAATAATGTGGTTTTCACAACACTTTATTGCAGGAAATCAATAGATAATACATTTTTTTTTAAAACGAAAAAAAATTGAAGAACCTTTGTGCACAACACATATAATCTCTGTCCTCTTTTAAAATTATGTTTTATTAATAAAAATTTATAATATAAAATTTCTTTTAAAACCAAACATACATATGGGAATGCTGATTAGTACAAAACTAATTTTGTACGAATTGCACGAATGTCGAATGATTATTTATTTTTATTTTTCATTTTTCCCATTTTATCCAATCCTTTCTCATCTCTCCCTACTCTGCCATCACCCTCCATCTTCCTCTTTCTAGTTTCTAATCCCACCCATCACCACTTTTGATTTGGCACAAAAATAAACTGAATCTAGAATTACAAAAATAATTTAGAGTGAGCACATTGTAAAAAGAGAGGTGTGAGAGAGAAAATTGGAAAAGAACATGGGAAAAAGAAAAAAAAATATCAGTCAATGATATAAATATAAATAAATGTAACGGTGTAAAATTTCTCACACACAATACAAGACCCTAGTAACTAATGCACACGGTACAATCAATCCCGCAACACAATAATTCGTATGTTTTGTGAAACCTTTATTTTTTAAAAAACTGAATATCAATATTGTTTTATTTAAGATATGTTTAAGAATTTGTTAAATTCAAAACTCTACTATTTACCCCAAAAATTATTAACGAGACTCGAACAAAATATTTCATTTTTGTTTGCTGAGCGTTGGTTAAATTCAATGGTTTTACTTTTAATTAAACAATTGGATCATATCCCCAAGTCTAAACTAATTTTCTTTTGTAAGATCCAATCAATTTCTATTTTTGTTGATATTAGTTGAAAACATTTAGAAATTCCATCAAGTCTCATATATATATATATATATATATATATGAAACAACTCCAAAGTCTTCTACTGTTTACAATCTATATTTTGTGTACTTCAGGTATTTCCTATGGATAATTTGGTAAGAGTTTCCTCACTCTTTTTAATATGGTCGGCATGTTTAAATTATCTATGTATTTATATATGTTTTTATTGGTTTTTGGTATATAAAAAAATTGTACATGTATTAGAATGTTGTATTGCAACTTTTCCACAAGTACGGTAAGTATGTGTGTAATTGATAGCACTGCATGTCTTGATTTTCAATAGTCAAGTATAATAGAAAATAACCTTTTTGAAAGAATTTACGTTAAATTGTCAAAAATTAAATTTTATTAGAAACAGATTGTTGGCTAATGTTTGATTTAAAAAAGTAGGGGATAGAAGGATAAGAGAGAAATTTAAATATGTAGAGGGAAAAGATAAATAATATAACAAAGTTATTGTTGATGTGTCCCCTTATATTAAAATTTCTTTTAAATTTCAGCTTACCCAATTTTCAATTCCTTTTCTTTAGCGATGAAAATTAACGAGTCAAGGTTGACTAAAAAAAAGAAAATAAATTAGTCCAGGAAAATTTCTTGAGCATTATATATACCAATATAGATAGCAATAGAAGATATGATAATAAAATAAAATGGTTTGATTGTGATATACGGTTAGTATAAAATTTATTTTTACACTATTAACTAGTTATAAATGGCCTTAAATGTGACTCTTAAAAAGAGTTATTATACATAAAAGTAAATAATTTTAAATTATATAACAGTACATGATTAAATGATAATGTAATAAATATTTACTTTACTTTTTTTTATATAGTATAAATAATTTTTAAACTATGTACCGCAATATATGTGATTGTTTTTCTGTAATTATCTTAAATGATAAAAATATATATTTTTTAATATTTTCAAAGTTCTAAGACATAAAGTTGTTAGTTTTAGTTTTAGTTAACATATAAAATGTTAACCATTTAGTAATTATGTTTCGGTATAAAGATAATCTTCTCATCTCTCAGCCCTTATTGATAAGGGCATCTTTTTTTAATGTGGTTGTAGTTAGAGACCTCAGTCACTTTTGTACTTTGGAAGATACAATTAAAATTGTGATCACAATGTAGTTATGGAAAATTTAAAAGTCTCCTACAATCATAGTTAAAGTTGAACAGTCATTTAAAATCATGCATGGTATAAGTATTTGTATCTCACATCATCATCACTTAATAGCAGTAAGGCTATTTTAAATAATTTAAAGATATTAAGTCTAATGATTTTTTTAAAGATTAAAATCAAGTGAAGCTATATTTATTGGAAATCAAAACTTTATATACTGTTTTTGGTAATGCGATACAATTATTGTCCTCAAATTCCCTTTCTTTTGAATCTAAACATGAGTGTATGTCTTTTATTGGAATATGTTCAAATCAATCATCAATGAAACTCTTGATTCCCAATTTACGAAGGAAAATGTAGTTGTGTTACCTGCTCCTCTCTGTACAGAGAATTAGCTCAGCTTTTATTCATTCTTGTAATACAACCCTTTAAATATATATATATATATATATATATATATATATATATGTGTGTGTGTGTGTGTGTGTGTGTGTGGTGTGTGGGGTGTGTGTGTTTTGCACCAAATTATTTGTTTTCTATAACTTAAAAATTATCATACCAATGTATTTTCTGATTGATTGACTAGTAAAAGAATAATAGTCTAGTGACCTTCTCACTAACATGAATATCTCCAGAATATGTGGGTTGTGCAAATATCCTCATTATACTGTGATGATAACCATTTGTTGGTAGATTACTGATGTGATTAATTGAGTTGTTTATTTTTATAATGTAAGTAAAGCATTATGCACATGATATTGCACAAGGAATAAGGTAATAAAGTGTGATATTGGCTCGCAAACTTAGATATTTGACCTCTAGCCACCCCTTGGGTATGGAAGGATTTTAATGATTGATCTTGTTGGAGTATCTTTTCTTAACGATGCAATTGTTTGTTAGGGTTTTTCATTACTTATTTAGCAAATATAATGTACATGTTTTTCCTTTTATAATAATGTTCAGTTTCAATAATCATTGGGATTAGTAGATATAGGAAATAACCAAGCTCTAGTTAACTCTTCTATCTATTGAAACCTAGTGGTGCCATTTCTTATTTGGACTCCCATGCTAGTCACTAAACTCTTCACCTCTAATCCACAAGAGTTGGCTTAATAGTAGGAATTTAGGTATTTTGTATGATCTAAATTATTCTAACGTTATTATTGTCATTGTACACACACTAAAAAAACTATTGACCTCTAACAATTAATGAAACACATAGTATAAATTTGAATGCATGTAGATGTGTTTTCATTTTTATATCACATATATAGATGTCATTTTCTTACTTTGAAGAATTAAATAGGTTGAACAAAAGGTTTTGAAATCAAACTTATAATCAATAGGAAATATATATTCTCATTAGATGTTGGGGCTCATGATGAACATGTAAGGGTTGTGGTGGTACGGAGGAAAGTACAAGAAATTTGTCTTTGGAATGACATTTCTTTCTATGGTCTAGTGAGAGTGCTTAGTCTATATGGTTGCATCAAAATGCTGAAATTTTTCACAACTAGACAAGACATTGATCAAATTGTGAAAATAGTTAAATTACAATCTTGACAATGGATTAATGCTAGATTTGGAATGAATTGTCCTCATTCAGGTTGGTTTTTAAATCCAAAAACATGTTTGAAATATAGTAATTGAAGAATAAGAAGTAAGGTGTGATTGCATGTATTTTTCTATAAGCTAGCTCGAGCATTTCTATAGTAGCATTTAGTGGATGATATCTTGTGCTAATAGTAAAAAGCTATCTGTGAATAAGAGGTCATTTTTTTTAAGCATTGGGGGTTTTTGTTCTGTGGTTAGTTTTGTCTTTTTGTGGATGACTTATGCTAGTTGATTGGGATAGATGATTTGTATCATATATTATTTGTATCCCCTTAGCATATCAAAAGTATATAAATGTTTGCACACATAGTGTAATGTGTATATATGGTTAGAGTAAATCTTGGACATACACATACATAGAGGAATCAAGATTATTTTACATAAATTACATCTTAATATTTTTTTTCTTTTCTTTAATACATAGCTTCGATCATATTTGATAGGTGGGAATAATATCAGGAGAAACCAAATCACAAATTCAACAACAAGATTTAGCCACATACTATGATCCGTTTATTAATCAACTTCTAAGCAATCCGCCTATGTAAGTTTTCTTATGTCATTGTATGAACTAGTTTTTGTATATGTACGATACATGTGTTATCCTTTCTAATTATTGTTGAACTTACATATAATATATGTTCTACGTTTCTTTGTTGTACATAGGCTTCAAGGTTTGGCTATATCAAATGAAAATCAATCAAGGAGTCAGGTATTAGATCTAAATATCACCAGAAACAATACTTTTGAGTGACATTAGGCACCAACCATATATCCATTCATCTTCAATTCAAATATGTCCTATTAATACAATTATTTAAAATATTTTTCTACAAATAGTGATGGCATTTGAAAAATGATTATGGGAAAACATAACAATAAAGATTAATTGAGTTTTTATTCCTTTTAAAACCCTTTCTAGAAAACAATGAA
>PYAF01002836.1:140277-155304 GCA_007407185.1 Glycine tomentella | reverse complement strand
ACATAAATTTTTCTATGCATCCTTGACTCAAATTTTATTGAGGTCCATCAAGTAAATCATTTATCATCTCATTATATGTTTTTAGATATGACATGTTGTAAGAATTCTCTTTCTAGATATCTTGGACCATATTAAAAATATCCTTTAAAATTAGACTCTTAAATCATATTAGAATTAGGGTTTAGGATCAAATTCAACTATGCAAACCAACTTTTAAGGCTAGCACTGATCAAGCCTTGTAAGTATTACTTTGACCATATCTAGTAGATGTACATAGGATTAAACACACATCCTTGAGGCTAAAATTAAGGCAGCTTTGGAAGAGTATGCAATTAAAGCAAGTTGGAAGTGATGACTGCAATTAAAACAACTTTCCAATAGGATATTTTAGTCTCAAAATGTTTTAACATATTTATGTGAGACATGTTAGTTTTGATATATTCTAAGTGGAATTTTTACTTAGTGGGGATAACAAAAGATCATTTAGAATATAAGGATTAATATATTTCTTGTGGGATAATATGTGTAACTAGACCGGAACATCCATTGAGTACACAAAAACATCAAATAGCCCTAGATAATACAAACAGAGTCACCACAAAACTTGAGAGAGAAATAGTTCGTGAATCTTTATCTACAAGGTAAGCAATAGTTCCAGAGAGATAAATTTTAAGTACATGAGTTTTGATTCCTTATAACGTGTTCTACCCCTTTTCTATTTTTTTAACTATTTCCTTATAACTACGACAAAATAACATAACTAGGGTTGAAATTATAGAATGATAGGCTTGAGACTTCATGTTCTTATTTATTTTATATGGTTGAATCGTGTATAGGGCACCTTCAAATTTAATTCTAAACACTGGTAACCAGATTTCCAGACCAATGGTTTCTTCAGCTGGTTCATCTGATGTTATCATTCCTATGCAAAATCTGAGACAAAACTTTCAAATCGGAAGGGTATATTCAAAATCAATTTTTATTTTTTTTAAGCCTTTGATGATGGCATATAGTGGTCAATGTTAAAATTTTGATTATGGGGCTCTAACACACAAAACATGGATTATGGAACTTGAAAAGGAGCTGAGTAGAGAAGAACCAAATGAAACAACAAGGAATTTCAGACTCATAGAGGTAAATCCCATATTCATATATCTACAAAGACTAGAGACATTTTTTTTGAATATTACTTTGATTAGAAAATAGAAATGAAAATTATAATGGCAACTTGCATTGCAGGGACGAGTAGAACGACTATGGGATAATCGACGATTTGAAATGGGAGAAGGTTCATCTTCTAAGCGCCAAAGGGTACCTAATTTTAGTGTCCATATATTTATGAGTGGTACCATATGATGACTTGGATTGAACATAATATAACAAAGTTTATTTTTTTAAAAAAAGATAACCAAATTAAGTAGTTGGCTATTCTCAAAACATAAATAATTCCTATCTCGAAATATTTATAGATAACAAAGTTACTAAAAAGTTTATAGATAAAACATTTGGTTATTTTTTCTTCTCTTTTTGGGCTTTACCTTGAAGTATAAATCGAGGATTGGTTTGGTTTTCTGTTTTGCAGATAAATGCACTTGCAAGGAAAGGACCTAACACAGGCCTTGCACTCCAGCTACCAAACAATGCACCTGAAAATCAAGGGGTGTAGAATCAGAACAACAATAACCCTGTAAATCATGTGGAAATTAGGAGGTTTAATTTTGTTCTCCAATCTCGTGATTCTCAGTTTCTCTTTCTCACAATATCTCTTGTGATTTTAACTGTCATTTCATGTTCTTGTGTGTTTCAGTAATTCTCTCTATGATCCAGTATTTGAGACTCTTGGCCTAGCTGCTGACCCTCACATTAGAATGTTTGAAGCACAGAATGGTA
Organism: Glycine tomentella; assembly: GCA_007407185.1. Lineage (NCBI taxonomy): Eukaryota > Viridiplantae > Streptophyta > Magnoliopsida > Fabales > Fabaceae > Glycine > Glycine tomentella. The sequence goes on along the minus strand of PYAF01002836.1, from coordinate 153,414 downwards.
ATTACAATCAATTTCGATTGTAACATGCAGAAATTCACAGTAATTCCCTATGCTTCTTTTTTGCTGTTAATAACATGCAGAAATTCACAGTAATTCACTCATTTTTGATTGTGAGATATTGAAGAAAAATCACAATATTACTTGCAAGCATTGCATTCATTTTCAGCCAAAAATCTTCAAGTTTTTTTTACAAGAATCATATTATTCTTAATGCAGGTCAAGCGGAAAGAGGGTATTACATGTTCAAATGACAAGTGTCTGGGATTCTCATGTCCACTCCTATTGGAATCTTTATCGTTGTTCAATCAAATTCTCAAACAAGAGATTATTTCTATGCTTAATTCCAGTTAACATTAAGTGAGCATTTGAGGCATATTTTACCGATTTCTTTCCCGTAGAGACATAAAACTGCGTAGTCTTTGTGGTGTTTTACTTATTTCGGCACTGTTACTTGCATGGATTACCTTATTATCCCATTTTAACTTACATGGGTTTGGTTTATAAAAGTACATCATCTTTGGACCAACAAATTTTGGATTATATTTTTTCAATTATTTATTGATAAGATATATATACTAGTTAACGACTAAAGTTATGTTTAGATCAAACAATAAAATAAATCAAGTTGAGTTCAATAGTCAAGTCCTCAGAGTATAAAACAATTTTATAATGTAGTCTAATCATAAATTATCTTGGCATGACTTTTAAAATAGATAATAAAAATCAACAAATTTACCATATTTGATAAGTTGTAATTAGATAACGATGTAAAATGTTTTACACGGTCAATTTATAACTTATTTTCTCATTGAATTTTTCCAATAATTAATTATAGAATCTCTTATAATTCTACATAAGTTAATTGTAACAGACAAAAAAACAAATAAGAAAACTCAATTTATTTTATCTTTTTTCTCCTTACAATTGTTTATTGAGAATTTTTATCTAAATGGTCCTACATAACTTTTTTTAGCACATATTTTGAATATTAATTATATAATAGAAGAAACATGTGATGTATAGAGTGATTATATAAGAATATCTTTTATGTTTTTAACTATTTTCCAAAAAAAGTTGAAAAACATTGTTAGCAAACATAAAACTATTGATTATTTTCAAGTACTTGAAATCCATTCATGAATTCGAAATAATGTTTAGTATTAACACATTCTAATTGCTTGACAAGTTGTATTGGTCCAATATTTTATAATTCCCTTTCTCTTAAAGCGCCTATAAATCTATAGGCTATTAATAGAATTTTTTTTTTCTTACTGGAATATACTTAAAACATTTTATTCATAATCAAATATTCAACACAAGGAATTATACATGATTAAAAGGCCATAAGAAGCTAGGTAAAAATGTGACAAGGTAATCCATGATTGAAAGTATAGAGGCTAAGTAAAGATGAAGCTACCTTAGCAAGAGTATGAGGAACTCCATTGATTTGCCTCTTAGAAAAACATACATCAAATGTAGAATTAAAAGCCAATAACAATATGCACTTTTGTACTAAAACACCCAATTCTGAAATGTCATACATTTACTATCTATCTCAAACACAACCCGTTTATAGCCATAAGAAGCCACAAATTCCAGAGCTTGAAACAAGCCCCATGCCTCACCTTCAGGTAAAGGCACATGAATGTCTTTATTATATCTCTAAAGTTTCTACTTGCAATATCAATCAAGAAATTATCACGTGGAAATATATATATTCATAAGTAGCTAGCTAGGTACCCTTCTACTATGTGTCTTAGTCCTAAGTGCTTGCCAGCTGCGTAGGAATGGCATCTTTTGCCCATTTACTTGTATTTAGCTGTAGAAGGCTTGATGAAATAATACATTGGACACTTCCAATAATTTTATAGCATAGTGTAGTTTTATAGCTTATTCTCTGGTTTTTGATAGATCTTTAATTTATCAGAAGCTCTTATGGGAAAGATTACCAATCAAGGGGCATTGCTGCATGGAGAAGTGGTTGTTAATCATTCTGGTTGTGTGCTTTATCATCATGAGCTGGAGAGTTTGAATCATCTTTTGGTATAGTGCAATTTCGCTAATCAGTTGTGGAAGGTAGTGCAACAACACTATTCTCAGTTTGATTCTTTATTTCATGGAAAGAATATGTGAACTGCTATATTTCTTTTGTGGCATGCAACATGTTGGTGCCTATGGATACAATGAGTTCAATCATCTTTAAGGGTGGTGATCTACCTAAAATTCTGGGTCATATTCAGAGGTTATTGTGGACTTGAATGATACATAAGGGTCACTATAATGGTGCTTTGTCTTATGCATGCTGGTGTTTGAATCAATTATTGTGAATTTTAGCATTAACGATTTTCGTTGCCACTGTTTTAGCCTTTGAGATGTTTTTACTTTAATTTACATAAATCTTTTCGTATATGGTCACATTTCGTGAACTTTTAATAATACTCGATTTGCCTTAAAAAAAAATCAGGTAAAGGCACATGAATGTCTTTATTATATCTCTAAAGTTTCTAATTACAATATCAATCAAGAAATCATCATGTGGAAAGAAATATAATATATATATATATATATATATATATATATATATTCATAAGTAACACTTAAGTACCAAAAGCTAAATAGCATGTACTAGGTATCCTTCTACTACTAATGAATATGCCGAAAACCTCTCATGCTTAGTCAAAGAGCAATGCACTTACAAGTATGTAATATATTTTTTTTTATCGACTAATATTAGTTGTTAGATTTTGGTAACTGATGGGTTTGAACATGTGGCCTCTTCCTCTCCCATCCCGTCTCCTTTCACCACCAAATCATCTTGATAGCTCCTAAATTGCACACTTATATAGAAATGTCTAATTGCAGAGAAGAAATTCATTACTAGACTGACACCAACTTCTAATGTTCCAACTGCTCTTAAATTTGAAAAGAAAACCTATACAATGTTAACTTAATTATAATTAAATTTACAGTTTTGCATTTCTATTATTTATATGGTCACACTCTATTGTGGCTAAAACTACTAGCAAGAATGATTTTAACATCGCTATGTTAACATCGATTTTTGACAAAATCGATGTTAACAAAAATGCGATAGTATATTCATAAGTAAGATAAGTTCGTTAACATCAGTTTTTTGGAAAATTGATGTCAACTTACATATGTTAACATTCGTTTTTGAAAAACCGATGTTGACGTACTTATGTTAACATTAATTTTTGAAAAATCGATGTTAACAAACTCAAGTTAACATAAAAAAAATCGATGTTAATGTACTTATGTTAACATCGGTTTTTGAAAAATCGATGTTAACGACAATTTTTGAAAAAATATTGATGTTAACATAAGTACAAGAACATCAATTTTTCAAAAAACAATGTTAACATAAGTACGTTAACATCAGTTTTTTAAAAGAACCGATGTTGACTCTAATTATAAATTAAATTCAAATGTTGTCATTCTCATTCGATTCATTCTGTCGCGTGCGCCCAAACCCTGTCTTTGTGTCAATAGGCTTATCCACTTGCTGTCATTGCCGCTGCAGTTGTGCTCATCATAGTTGTGATCGTGACTGCATGTGTTTGTGGTCGTAACTGTCGTCTGGAGCTCTAGGTTCTCATTGTCTGTCCCGATCCAAAGCTTTCATCTCCACCACTGCCAATTTCAGGTTCCCTTCTTCTCTTCAGTTTCTTCCCTACATGAATGCTTTTCTCCTCAAGTTACCTTACAACATGTCAAACTACACGATTTTGTTATTCTTCTAGGAAAATGTTGCCACTAGTATTTTCAATAATTAGTATACACGATTTTGTTTAAATCTGTAAGCTCCCTTACTGCATTTGGTTTGTGGTTGGTGGATATTATGGTTGCTGTATTTGTTTTGTCTTAGAAAACTAGTTGATAATGTGTTTGGTGGTGTGATAGTTTTAATTTTTTTAAAGTTGACATTAATTGGAGGTTGTAACCATAAATTGTTTGTATCTAACCAAATGCATTCAAGTAGATTAATTATTTTCTTAAGATTTTGAACACATATTTTGTGATTTCTAAATTCATTGACCAAAGCTTGTATGCCTTGATTTTGTGTTTTGTCATCCATGCTTGGCATAACCTTGTCTGAAAGTTACATTGTCTATTGTTATATGCCTGTGGTTGCTTATAGGTACATGGTTCAAGAACATGTCCTTTTTGAAAACCGACAACCCAACTTCTAAGAGAGTGTGTTTTTTATTATTTTATTGTAATATTATGCCTGTTGTTGTTTCAAACAATGTTTCTCCGAGACATTGATTGTCACTTGAAGGAGATGTTATATTATACACGCATAGTAATTAGTTATCTTTCATTTACTTCAAATTTGGTCTATTTTCGGAAATTCTTTCAAGGCTAGAGTTCCAGGTAGGGTCATAAGTGCAAAATAATAATAATTTTAAGCTTGTAAATAATTCTATTAAGATTTTATAATACAAAATGAAAAAACTTGCTCTTTTTTCCTTCCCCCAAAGAACTTTGTGTATTCATATGTCTCTTATATTGTAATTTCTCTCTTTTCAAAAGTGACGTGTTTGCTGAATTTATTTTTTTAAAACAATAGTGGGGAGTGCCTGTATTTTTCAGATCCTCTTAAGTATTGGAAATTTCCGGTAGAAAGGATACACACTTTAGCTTAGTGGTGTTCGCGGGCTGATTCAGATCGATTTTGGCCAAATTCAAACCCAATCCATTCAAATTTGTTCGATTTGGTTTTCACAATGTTTTTTGAAATCCAACCCAATCCAACTCATTTATGAACGATTTGGTTCGGTTCGGGCCAACGGGTTACCCATTTAAATTTGAATTTTTTTTCTTAGAACTACTATTTTATATCATGATTCATCCAAATATCTAATGCAATTAACACAATATTATCAAATGTCTAAAATTAATAATTGATTCATTTAATATTATCATCATAATATTCCAAAATAGACTAATACAAATTAAAATAATATTTTTTAACGAGATTTACTATAATAGTTTGAATCACAATTATTTCCTACAAACTAATGTATTGCAATAAGCTTTGTTGCAACCAAATTTGATGAAACAAATGAACAAAATATGATTGATTAATATTATAAACATGAAAAAAATATATGAAAGAAAAAGATAAAACAAATAACAATGTACTTGAAAGAAATATCTTAAGAAGTTTTAACACTGGTAGTCACAATACTTCCAGTTCCAACACTTGGAGTTCCAATATTAGCAGTATTTAAAGTCAAACAAAACAACTCTAAAAATATTGATCGATTTTGATCGGTTCGATTCGGTTTGATCTAATCTATAAATCTAAGCTCATGACCCAACCCGTATATGAACGGTTTTGATCGGTTCAATTTGATTTTGATCCAAATACATAAGTGACTCAACCCAAACTATTTATATCAGTTTTGATCAATTCAGGTTCGTGGGTGACCCATACCCATAACATCCTACTCTAACTATTAGGTTTGCTGTTGACTTTATATTACAAAACGAATAGCGGTCTGGTCTCACAATATTTGGTCATAATATTTATGACTAATAGTGTCAAATCTAGTTATATATAGCAAATATATGGATAAGTTAATAAAAAGTAGACTAAATCTTGGACTTTGGAGAACTAATTTCAGAATTGACTATTATTTTTAGTTAATTTTTTTAAAACGTATTTAAATGAATAAAAATTAAGAATGAATCATTTAATGATAAAAAACAAAATATACTACATTAGTTAATTAATTAAAAAATAAAAAATCTGATGCCTAAAACAAATTTAATTCGGAATGGAAAATAAGGAGAGAATTGGAGGGTTTGCAAGTTGGCTCTTCACTAACCGTTCTCCCTGTCCCTCCCGGACTAGGATCTAGGATCAGCCAGGCACTAACACAAAGTTTGAAAATTATATAATTTCATTTTCAACTTTCCTAATTCTAATATTATAATGAAATAATATAAATGTAACCTTGCCTGAAAGTTACATCGTCTATTGTTATAACATCTTCTAAGCCTTATCCAAAGCCACCAACAGCCCAACTTCTAAATGTGCTTGTATTTTCAAAGCCTTATTCCCATAAGGTTCTAACTCATAAAAGTTAAGTAATTCATTATTGCTATGGAAATTTCCACATTTTTTATATATTTAGATTAAGGGTAGCCCACGCACATGAAAACATGCTATTAATACTGATAAAAAAAATGCTATTAGTCTTTTATAATGCAGTGAATTTAGATTACAAATTCTTGCTAAAAAAACATTTATAAATTAAGAGTATCAATAACACTCTTTCTAATATAGTCATAACTCATTTAACACATTTTGTATTATTAATTAAAATTTATTAAAATTACACAATCATAGGTGAGACTCATTAAATATAAACTGGTATTGCGTAAAATAAATATGAAATGGGATGAAGAAAATTATGTTTCGTGTTATATCCAAATATTGTGTTCAGCACACCGGTGACCTAGACATGTAGAAGATATATTAAAAATTCTACACAATTCTTGTATAATTGAATCTTGTATATATTAATCTTCAAAGTTCAATGTAATTTTTAGATAATTTTTGTTTTCCCGTTTGCATCGTCATAACAAGATTCATTGTTAGAGATTGTTAGTGACCATCTTCACATGTACGAATGTCTTTCATAATCTTTTCATACTTTTTTTTTGTTACGAATGCTTTTATAACTTGTTTTATGTGATTAATGACTATTTTTTTATATACAAGTTGTGTTCATTATGAGTGAACCTTAGTTTCTTGTTTGAGATTCAATACAATGATTCTTCCAGACAAATTGGATTAATCGTTGTATTGAATCTTGAATTGTCCATTTGGACAGTTTGGGAAGATTCATTTTTTTTATAGTAGATTCATATGTATAGGTTAACACTCTTTTCTTAAATTTGATGAAATTTCGGTATAATGGATTTCACTCTGTTCTCCGGGTGCATACTTGATTGTGGTCGAATTCATCTCATCGCTTTCATGTCGTGTACTTGGACATCAATGCAAAATGCTGCCGAAATTTTGTCAAATATAAGAAAAGAGAGTTAACCTTTATGTATGAATGTACTATAAAAAATGTCTTCCTAAATGGGATAGGGACAGACCTTTAATGAAAAGAGTGAGGTTTTCATGCATGGAATAACTTTGTAAGTATCACAGAGTTATTAATTAGATGGATCGAAGTTGGATGAATGCAAGTCGCATGAGCCATGTGTATGAGGAAGGCGTTGAACAATTCTTGGAATTTGCCTCTAGAAGAAGTCGACCAGATGAGGATGAAAAATATTTATGTCCTTGTATAAATTGTTTGAATGGGATACGACAAGTACTAGACGATATACGGGAACATATTCTATGTGATAGGATTTAGAAGAATTATACAACATGGATATGACATGGTGAATTGACACACATGCAGAAGGATCCCAAACTGAACCGGTTGATGTACAAATGCGAGATCGATTAAAAGATATGATTCATGATATCAGACAAGAGTCTTTTCAGCAAAAACATATCCCTATGTATGATATCTTGAAATGTGATTCGAAGGCGCCTTTGTATTTGGGGTGCAAGAATTCTTGGACGTGGTTGTTAGCGGTGTGACAATAGACAATACTTTGGACCGACTTCAGCTAGCTTGATATGCATTTAGCATATCATGCTTTTAAAGTTAAAAGAATAAAGGAATTAATCATAATGTAGCGATAATTGCATATATATATGTGGAAGTTGTGATTATTTCATCCTGAATCATACTATTACTCATTTTATGCATTTTTATAGCAGGAAACCAAGAAAACTAAGAACCCTCTGTGATCTCACGCTAATGGCGCGAGAACTGGCGTCGTTCGCGCCAAAGAAGTAATTTTGTGCACCTGTCTGCCATCTCAAGCTACCAGCGTAAGATGTGAAGCCAGAGCAGCGCCACAGAATCAGAAGACAACATTTTTCACTGCCATCTCACGCTACCAGTGTGAGATGTGGCGCCATTAGTGCCAACAATTAAGCAGGCTACACTATTAGCGCCAGGAGCCAAGCCGGTAGCGCCAACGACACGGGATTTCAAGATTTGAACTGATATTACACGAAAATAGAAGATAAGGAAGGGTTCTACAACCTAATTATAAATATGGACTGAGAGGAAGAGAAAAAGCATGGCTACACTGAGAATCAACACAACAAAAGTAAAATAGATAACTTTAAGGATTGGAAGAGGCTAGTTCAAGAAGATTAAATCAAGATTGAAGGAGTTTATACTTCTTCTTCTTTTCCTTTGAGATTTTTGTTCTAGGTATGCTTTGTTCACGTGTTTAAAGTCAAACATGAATATGTCTGGCTAATTCTTCTTTGTACTTAAGGCCACCATCCCAATGTGAACTTCTTTGATACTGGATTAAATTTTATGATTCTTTTATGCTAAATTATTTTGTTTCACCTTGCGTTGTATGAATTATATATCTTTACTGAAGTTGATCACTTTGATAAAGTTTTGAGGGTTAGGGTTCACAATAGGAATATTGGGGCTTTAATTTCTGAAAAAAGTGGAATAACAATCGATACATCACCTAGGGATATGGATGTATGATTGCAGATTACTATATGTATTTTCTTAATGTTTAATTTATGAGAGATCACTAAGGAATTAGGGTTTTGAGTAGATTAAAGGGTTAAAGTCACTAAGGAATTAGGATTTAACTAGTTTAACAGAAAAATACATTATCTGAATAATTAGTATAATTGAATATAGTAATCAATCTAATTAGATAAGCTGGGATCAAACGGTGTGTGTGTCATGGCTACAATTCTTTCTCATAATTTCCCAAAAATCCAAATATTATTGTTTTTGAATTCTTATTAATTCTTAGATTTATTAATTAGTTTCATCACATCAAAATATTAAAACTCGATCTTATTAATTTTTCTTCATCCAATTTAAAGATTATAGTTGTGATAAATTTGGTGACTCAATCCTTGTGGATACGATACTCTACTTATCAATTTATTATTTGAAATGATCGGTACACTTGCCGAATTTGCAACAAGTTTTTGGCGCCGTTGCCGGGGATTGAAGACACTAATTTTATGGTGACTTTTATTCTTTAAAATTGGAATTCTTGTTACTACTGATCTGCTTTCCTTAGTTGTATATGAGGTGTAATTGATCCTGTAACTCTACAGTACGATCCGGAAATAGAAAAGACTGTAAAGAGGAATAGGAAGTTAGCCAAGTAGAGGAGGGAAGCAGAAACATCTAGTTCACATTTTGAAATAGAACTAGAGATGGCTGACAGAAACAACAATCAGCCAAGACCCGAGGTTGGTCCTTCTGTTGCCTGTGTCAGCACAAAGGGAAGTTGTGTCGATCCTTCGGGGCAAGACCCAAACACGGGTGCATCAGACAGGCATGGGTTGTATGTTGATGAAAATCCTCCCTATTTGGTTGTCCTTGGAAGAGTTTATGAGAGGTCGACAATTGTCCACAACATCCCTTTAACCAGTATTAAGTGAAGGTCGTGTTGAGGAAGTTTGAGATGCTAATTCTCGTGTCCCTGTACCCACTCAAGAGGTTCAGTTAGTGGGGTAGGCCCTTAACACCTCCCTTGTTTGGCCGACACATCTTGTACAAGCTTTTTCAGAACAAGTATTTTCTTGTGTTGTGTTTGTTATTATTAAAAAATGATTTGTTACAAATAAATTAGTGTTGACTGTCATTGACTTATGTTTATTAACTGTTTAGGATAAACAGAGACCAGCAAACCCTGTACATAAGTTAGAACCTGACGATGATCCCCTTTACCAGATGACAATGACGATCCTGCAGCTTTTCCTCAAGCCTATGCAAGTGTCGTGGGATACAACTGTGTTTGGGGTGTATAATGATGACATCCCCTTGTACATAAAACATGAAGATCTTTCTGTAAGGCACTTTACATTATAGTCCATTTCATAACTAATTGTTTTAAATTGATGCATAATTTACTTTATTTTAACAACAATAGGCATATGAATGAGTTAAGTCTACAATTGGAAAATGCTTATGTGTATGGATTTCTTAAGCCACAGTTCATACTAAGATTTGAACAATAACAATTTGAATCTGAAGATTATATTAAGAGATGGATGCAAAATTCACAGAAACATGTTTACCTTGGAGCCTACTTGAATTGGTAAGTAAAATTATACAAATCAATTTAAATAATGCATGCACTATAATAACTTAATGTTCTCTAATGCAGTGCACATTGGTAACTGGTCGTTATATGTCCTAAGGACAATGTTGTTGTCTGGTTCTGTTCCTTGCATAATAAGTCCAACAACTACTTAAAATGAATTATTAACAAGTTAGTTGTAAATTGTAACACATTTACTTTATCATTTGTAAGACATCAATATTTTAATCTACAATGTGCTTGCATTTTTCTCTTAATTAGTGCTTTGAAGGGATTAACTGATATTCTAGGAAGTAAATCCAAGGCTACTACTAAATGGTTTCTAGTTAAAGTAAGTCATTTAAAATGATTGATGTCTTAAAAAATACATTTATTACTGTGTATACTAATTTTTGGTTAACTTTGAAAATCCGAATATCTTATTGAATTTAGTGTAATAAGCAAAGAGGAAGCACTGAGTGCGACTATTATGTGATGCATTGGATGTCAACGATAATACTAGGAGGTTTCAAGGATAATTGGGAATTGATAATTGTTTACTTCAAAACTAATTTCATTTGTTATATTTGTTATTATATATACTGATTAAGTTGTTTTATTATATCATGGAGTATTTTACTGATTCAAGAGCATTGAAACCAGAGAGATTAAAGTCGATCAATTCGCATTGGGTGGGCAAGATTTTATCTCAGAGTTAAAAATCAAACACTAGGTGTTTAAGGAATTTTACAATTGTATAATATAGATAGTTTAATTAGAATTGGTTATTTTATGTATTGACATTATTTTTTTCTTTAATTATTTCTTATAATTGATAGTAATTATTCTATAATAATATAAAAATTTGTATTGTAAAGCTGTTTGGATTGATCCGTATTTTTAATTTACAATAATATTAAAAAAAGTCAGCATATTTAAAAAAATTACAAAAAACAACATTAGTTTTCCTTAAAATCGATGTTATGATGCATAAATCAACATTGGTTTCTACGAAAACAGATGTTGTGTTGCATAAACCAACATTGGTTTTTATGAAAAATAAATGTTGTGAGTGAACCACAATATCAATTTTCCTAAAAATCGATGTTGTAGTACACACGGCAACATCAATTTTTAGGAAAATCGTCGTTGTCGTACACTACAAAATATCGATTTTTATAAAAATCGATGTTGATGTTTTATATTTTATATTTTTTGTTTATTCGTATTATGCACATCGATTTTTCTTAAAAATCGATATTGTGTAGTGTATGTTAACATCAATTTTTCAAAATCGATATTAATTTTGATTCTTTTAACGTTGATGGCTTCAACATCATTTAAAAATTGATGTTAAAAGTCGAAAAGAACTAATATTAAAAACCTATTTTCTAATAGTATAAATTACTAAAAACTTTGCAATGGAATATAATTATGTATGTAGGACCGTGAATTGTAAATGTTGGATTCAAAAGTTCTACTGTGTATGGTCATCCTCAATTATAAAATAGTGAAATATGGATTAAAAAAATCCTAATTACTTAAAGTGTGAATTATTTTCTTTTAAAAATAAATTATTAAAAGGTCAGTGAGTAGGGCCGTTAGTTAGTGAGTAAATTAGTTTAAACTACAGAATAAATAGACCGGGCTTAAAAACTCACAATCATAAATGAATCAATTGTTTTAGCTCCTACAGGCTACGGATTAAAGTGACAACCCATGGACTTGAATCCATATACCCAATTTTACCCTTGAGATTCAAAGATTCCTACGTGATTATGATTTTTTTTTTTTAAGTTGCATATCCTTGGATCAAATTCGATCTTGTCCCAACTTTATAATTATAAATGCATCACATGTGCATCTCATATTGAATTTTTAAATGATAAAACTCTTAGTAGACAATTTTTTTATATAAAATTACTATCTAACTTTTATGTGGTGTTTATATATATAGTACGACTTGAATAAATGATTGGACAATAGCAAATTGTGAAAAAATAAGAGGCAAAAGAACCAATTAAATACAAATTAAATAAAAAATTACGCATTTGGTGCCGTTTCCAAACTATTTACAAATCTGGGGCAACTGGTTACGCCCAGAACTGGGCATGACCAGTGTGTATATATGCCCCCAAGACTGCACTGTTCACTCACTTCTCAGCTTTTGGCTTCTCCCTAAAAACTTTTCTCTGCCTTCTCTCTAAAAAGTTCTATGACTTCTCTCTAGAAGTGCTCTAGGTTCTCTCTAAAAGTTTAGAGGCATCAGCTTTCTTCGGCTTTCAGCAACGAAGCTCTGCGAACAAGTAAGTTAATTTTTTTTTTAATTCTGAATGATATTTAATTTATTATTTTGTTGATTTAAGTTAGTTAATTTATTGATTATTAGTTATATTTAGCACATGATTTATTTTATGTTGTAGAAAACTGTTAGATGGTAGGATATGATTTGCACTAGTTTAGGGTTATGATTTAGTATTAAGTTAAGGGTTAGATTTTACGGTTAAGATATTGATTTAGTGTTAGGTTTAGAGTTAGATTTTAATCCCTTAACCCTAACCCTAACCCTAAACCATAGCAGTGAACCCTAAACCCTAGCACTAAACCCTAAAATCATAAACAATGAATACTAACCCTAAACCCTAAACCCTAACCCTAAGCCCTAAACATAAACATAAACCCTAACCCTAAATGGTACCTTTATTTGATCCTGAAGTAGATTGTCATTAAATTTTAATAATTTTAGGATTAGAAGGTTATAGAAAATCGGTAACCCTAGGGAATAGTGTTTAGAATGGTTTAGAAAGCGGCTTCATTTGGTGTGCATATCAGGAATCTCCGAGTCTTTAGAATTGCAATGAAAATGACATGTGGGTATGGGATAATCCCAATTTTGATGGTGAATTAGAACCCTTTGGTCGCTGCTTGAGAGTCTCAGAGTTGGTGGGTAAGGAG
>PYAF01002836.1:122008-136389 GCA_007407185.1 Glycine tomentella | reverse complement strand
AGATTATACTACCAAATATAAAATAATTGTGAGAGGATTTAAAATCGTTGTTTGACTATTCTAGTATTCTTTCATGAAACTTGCAAATAATTTTATTAATTTATTAGTTAATTTTTTCATCTAAATGACATTTAAAAAATCAAAATTCAAAGAGATAGTAAATTTTTTTTTCTTATTCAGTTATAAAGCTTCATCATAAAAATGTATATATAACTAAAAGAAGATTGACTTTTCATAGATGTTATCTCTCTTATGTAGAAACAACCTCATTATGAGAATTTGTTTTCTCAAAAATATTGAATACAGTTAAAAATCAATGTTGATTCATACTTTTTATGAAGAAATAAGCGTTAATGTTTGACTTAATCAATGACTCTGAGACAGGATAAGTTTATTAACAAAAATCAATATTATCTTGATAAGAATGAAAACCCATTTATTTAATTCATAGTGAGACAAATTCTAGTGGGACACATAAGAGGGGATACGTGACACTCACAAACATTTCAGTTTTGATTTATTTTGTGTGAGCGGATTTATTTGTGTCCATACCAAATCCTTTACTAAAATATATACTCTTGTCTAATTCTTTTTTTCCATTATCAATTTTTATGTCAAAATCCACATATTCATAATAATTAAATGTGTCAGATAATGTATTTTGGGAGGAACCATAGATAACACACACACACACACATATATATATATATATATATATATATATATACACAAATAATACTTTTATCAAACAGAGGATTATATCTCAAAAAAATGTTTATATTTAGTGTTTGACTGTGTTTCTCAAACTAATTTCTTTTAAAGAGGGTATTTGTGAAAAAAAAACTAAAAAAAATGAGAGAAGAAATTAATTGATTGTAAAAAATTAAATTTAAATAGAAATGAAAATAGAAAAAATGTGATATAATTTTCCTCAAATTTTATATATTTTTAACATTTATTATTGATGAATTTATTTGTAAAGAAAAAATATTTTTCAAAATCAATTATAAAGAAGTGACGTGACTCTCACACCACTATTATTGGAGGAAATCAATAGATTATATATTTTTTAAAACAAATGACATAAACAAGTGTTTCATTTTATAAAATTGTTTTTACAAAATCAAGTATGAATATGTTTGGTACTGTCTTAAAATTTAATAAAAAGAAGGGAGAGATGGAGAGACTTGTTAGCAATTACACACACATATATATATATACATATATATATTAAGGATGAGTATGATTTTTTTTAAAATTGTTTTAATTTAAAAATAAAGAAAATAGACACACACCAATCTCATGTCTCAAACATGATGCGCTCGTACACCTTTGAGTTTGGCCCACCAAATAAAATAAGGAAAGAAAAATGACAGCATTTCTTGTTTATGTTCTTCTGTTTTTAAAATATTTATTTTGGAAAATATTTTTTATTGTTTTTGAACTCAAATATTTCACTTTGGTGAAAATATCCTGCCAAATATAAATTAGTTGTGCGAGAGGATTTTAAAACTGTTGTTTGACTTTGCTTGTATTCTTTCATGAAACATGTCTCAATTTGTGTTTTCATTAAATATTTCTATTATTTAAATAATCAAGATTGTATTTAATTTATTATTTACTTTTTTCATCTAACTGGGTTTAAAAAAATCAAAATTCAAAGAGATAGTAAAAAAAATTCTTATTTAGTTAGAAAGTTTCATAATAAAAATGTATATATAACTAAAAGGGATAGAATTTTCATAGATATTATCTCTCTTCAATTTGGTCTCTAAAAAATATTGAATACAATTAAGAATCAACGTTGATTCATACTATACTTTTTGTGAAGAATCAAGCGTTAAGATTTGACTTAATTACTGACTCTGACATGTACATAATAAGTTTATTAACAAAAACCATTATTTTGATAAAAATGCAAAACCTTTTATTTAATTCATAGTGAGACAAAATTCTAGTGCGGCAAATAATTAAGAGGTGATATGTGGCACTCACAAAAGAAAAACACAACAAAAAAATAAGGGATGTTTGTTGTGCACCCACAAGTTACTCTTGTTTAGTGCATTTTTTGTCTTTTCACTCTCAATTCAATTCATTATTAAACACTTGTGGACCCCACACAATGCACCAATCAAAACTCATGCATGCATTACCTTATACTTTATGCGTGTCTCTTTTAAAATCACCCTACCTTATGGATGATGTGTCACTTTTTCCCTTTGTAGTTCTTTTAAATACTGAACACCAAAATTAAATATGAATAAGTTACTACAAATAAAAAAGAATGTTGTCTTTTTGATCTTTTGAGTACATGGTATATTGAATGTTTTCAAATTACAATAACTTTGTATTATAAAAGTATATATTACACAAATCAACACCAAAGAAAAACACAAAAAATGTAACATTTCAAAATATATTTTTTATTTGTAATTCCTTAGCAAATGACTTTTAGACACTAATCAACACCAATCTTTTGCTATTTAACAAAATACATAAACAAAGGAAAAAGTAATTCATTCTTTATTTTTTTCCAATTTAACCAAGGAAAAAGTAGTAGAAATTAAGGGATGTCATGAAAGCATCAAGGTTAGGCGTATTTCTTTTTTGTAAGTGAGCTTGATATATAACTTCTTAAGTTATAACCTATGTCATTTAAACTATGCAGTCTCATAAGAAAATCTGCATTTTGAAAGGTTTCCCTTCATCCTCTACTTCAAGTTGTATTGACTTGTTCCTCTTATCAGGTATTACTTTTACATTTAAATTATAGTGTTTATGGATATGAATTCTATATTAGTGGCTTTTTCTTCTTCCTTATCAATTTTCATTACAATAGCCAAACATTTAAGTTTTGATTTATTTTGTGTGATGGGATCTATTTGTGTCCATACCAAATCCTTTACTAAAATATATATTCTAGTCTAATTCTTTTTCCCCATCATCAATTTTCATGTCAGAATCCACATCTTCATAATAATTAAATGTGTCAAAATATGTGTTTTGGGAGAAATCGTAGATAACACAAATATATATACAAATAACACTTTTATCAAACAGAGGATTATATCTCAAAATAGATGTTTATATTTAGTGTTTTATTCTATTTCTCAAACTAATTTCTTTTAAAGAGAGTATTTGTTAAAAAGTAAAAAAATGAGAGAAGAAATTAATTAATTGTACACAATTAAATTTAAATAGAAATGAAAATAGAAAAAATGTGATATAATTTTTGTCAAATTCTATATAGTTTGAACATTTATTATTGATGAATTTATTTGTAAAGAAAAATGTTCTTCAAAATCAAATATGAATAAATGGCGTGCCTCTCACAACACTTTTATTCTAGGAAATCGATAGATAATACATTTTTTTAAATTACATAAAATTCAAGAACCAGCATGAAGCTGTGTCAATTATTTACGGTGGATGTACCCGGTCGAGCGATACATGAAGATCTTGAAAGAGTATACAAAAAACCTACACTGTCCCGAAGCATCCATAGTTGAAAGGTAAATTGCAGAAAAAGCTATAGAATTTTATTCAGAGTACCTTCAAAAAGCAAAACCTATTGGGCTTCTCGAGACCTGGCATGACGATAGGGTGGGAGGAAAGGGTTGACGAGGGTTGCATGTGATAACTCCTAGTTTATAGGAATTGCAACAAGCTCATTTGTATGTACTGAATAACAGTAACGAAGTCCTGCCATACATAGTTCGTCATGAAGCCTTAGTCAAGGAAAGTAATCCAAAAATGACGAAGAAAGGTTGTTGAAAGAGCATACTAAGACTTTCCTAGATTGGTTTAAAGATACAATATTTACTGATGAATCTTCCTCTGACACAATAAGGAAGTTTGCAAATGGGCCTAAAAGAAATGTTTGAAGTTGGCAGGGATACGATATCAACAAGTACTCGTTCTACACCAAAGAACAAGATGACAAGATCACAATGCAAAACAGTGAGTTTACTTTTAGGGCTGAATCACAACACTTTGCTTTTTTGCATGACCACAATCCCCGTTTAGCGTCCATGCCTTACTTTGGAGTCATTGATGACATCTGGGAGCTTAATTATGTTAACTTCATTGTGTGTGTTTTCAAGTATAAGTGAGTTGATAGCAACAACGGTGCGTGTGCGAACCGACGATTTGGGATTTACTTTGGTAGATCTTATAAAGGTAGCTTACCAAAATGAACGTTTCATCATGGCAGAATAAGGTAAACAAGTGTTTTATGTTTAAGATCCTTGTGATGAAAGGTGGTCACTGGTACTACATGGAAAAACCATTGGTATTAATCTTGACGATGATGACTCAACCATTGATACTGGTCTGACTCATTACTCGCCGTCTCCTGCGAAGAAGACTAGGAAAGTAACACGACTAAGGTCATTGCCTACCAGACCCATCGGTGTTGACAGACTAGTGGTCCACATGGATCCAGCCACTGGGAAGGTTGATGGTCCTCATAAGAAGAAATTGAGGACCTATTTGGGGATTGTGGCTTGAGACAAGGTGGATGTCACCATTGGTAATTGGAAGGAAGTGTCTGCAGCTCAGAAGGAGTTGATTTGGGAGGACATTCATGTATTACAATTAAGTGTCCAACATTTGTGTAAAAATTTGTAGTAATACAATTTAAATGGTGTTGTAACAATTAAAATTTAATTTTGTGTCGCAGGTTGAATTTGATATACCTGAAGTGTCTAACCAACGGACAAAGTAGAAAATTCTTCAGACTATAGGAGAGTGATGGAGGCAGTTCAAGTCTGATTTGACCTCTAAGTGGGCTCTGGCAAAAGGAAATATGGAATCAGCAAAGACAAGTGGCACCAATTCTGTGAGAGTCATAGAGCTGCTTCCTGGGAAGTTAGTTGACTTGCATGCATAGAATTTGACAATTATGTAGTATTTTTAACCGCAAACTAGATGACAACAATGTCTGTAATTCTTACAGGATGTTAGAAAGAAGGCGCAAGCCATCCAAAAGCTAAACACTGTCCCTCATGTGTTGTGTCTTGGGGGTTATGATTTGCTGGAACAGAGATTGATGGAGGAGAAACAAAAAAAAAATATTGGAGGAATCAGGTGAAGCCGAAAGCACCTAGACAATCCTTCATCCTCTGTCTCCTGTTAGACGGCACATCAAGTGGAAGCCAACTCGCACAAAGAAAACAGGAACCATGACATCTGAGGCGGCACGAGAGATTGCAGAGAGGATAGTAAGTCAATTCATTTTTTTATTGTTCATTAATAACAAAAAACAACAAATACAAAAATTCATGTAATTCGTTATGTTGATTGCAAGATAACCTGGAAGAGCAATCGACCCAGGTAGCTTTGTCGCTAGTGGCCGTCAGGATGTTTTGACTGCTGCCATTGGACGACCAGAGCACCCAGGCCGTGTCCTTACTGCTGGAGCCGGTGTGACCATCAAACGCTACTTCGGAGCGGCTCCTCAACCTCTCGCAAGTCAAAGTCAATGAACCCTGAAGACTTGGATTGCCTGAAAGACAACATAAGGGAAGAGCTGGAGCAGTCGATCACTAAAAGAGTGATATTGTCGATCACTGAAAAAGTGACGCAGCAACTCATGATGTCCTTTAGCCAGATGCAGTCCCAGATGTTGTCCTAGATTCAGTCTCAGGGTGCCATGCCGCCTCCAAAGGTTCAACTATGTCCTTGTGGTGCCCGTGTTAGTAAGAAGGGAAGTTGTGTTGATCCCACGGGGCAGTACCCAGACATGGCTGCGTCTGACAGGCGTAGGTTATATGTAGATGACAACCCTCCCCGCCTGGTTGCCCTTGGAAGAATTTATGAGGGGTCGACAACCGTGCACAGCGTCCCTCTGGGGAATGATCAGGTCAAGGTGGGTGTTGAGGAAGTTCGGGATGCTGACGCTCGCATCCCTGTACCCACAGAAGAGGTTCAATTAGTGGGTCAAACCCTTAACACCTTTCTTGCTTGGCCAACACATCTTGTACATACTATTTTGAACAAGGTGGTCGATTTTGTGTGTGTTTATTATCATTTACAAAATTGTTGGTGTCATTTAAAGTGAACATGGTCTTTGACTTATGTTTGTTAACAGTGTAGGATAAACAGAGACCTCAGGGACCGGAGAAACCTACACATTAGCCAAAACCTGTTCAGGATCCCCTGTACCAGATTGCATTGACCATCCCCCAGCTTTTCCTCAGACTCATGCAGGTGCCATGGGACCCTAGTTTGTTCGGGGTGTATAATGAGGATTTCCCGTTGTACATAAAGCATGAGGATATCTCTGAAATAATCCACGGTGGTCAATGTTTGAACATCTTCGTTTTACAGCTGTGGATTCTGTAAGTCACTTTACATTGTCTACCATTACATGACTCATTGTTTTATTTTCATGCATAATTGACTTTATTTTCAAAACAATAGGCATATGAACGAGTTATGTCTGCAATCGGATATTACCTCTGCCTATGGATTCATTGAGCCACAGTCCATACAGAGTTTAGAATAATCACAATTTGAATCTGAGGACTATCTTAAGAAATGGATGCAGAGTTCACAAAAACATCTCTTCCTTAGAGCGTACTTGAATGGGTAAGTAAAACTATACAATTGAATCAAAATAATGTATGAAGTACAATAACTTAATGTTGTCCAATGCAGGGCACATTGGCAACTGGTCGTTATATGTCCTAAGGACAATATTTTCGTGTGGTTCTGTTCGTTATACAATAAGCCTGATAACTATCTCAAAGGGGTTATTAACATGTAGGTTGTGATTTGTAACACATTTACTTTATTATTTCTAAGACATGAATATGTTAATTGTATAACATGCCTCCATGTTTGTCTTAAGCAGTGCTTTGAAGGGAATCCGTGATATCCACGAAAATAAATCAAAGACTACAACTAAATGGATTGTGGTTAAAGTAAGTCATTTAAATAATGGTTTGTGTCTTCAAAATAAATTTTATTACTATTTACACAAATTTCAATTTAAATTTGACTATGTTATTGAATTTAGTGTAATAAGCAAAAAGGAAGCACTGAGTGTGGCTATTATGTCATGCGTTGGATATCGACAATAGTTCAAGGAGGTTTCAAGGATAACTGAGACATGGTAATTGTCCAATTAATTCAAAACTATTTATAATTTGTTATACTCATTTTTATTTATACTTATTAAATTATGTTTTATTATGTGATGCAGTAATTTGCTGATCAGAGACCACTGGAGCTAGAGAGATTGAAGGCAATCCGACTTCAGTGGACTACATTTTATCTTAAACTTCAGTGGGCTACATTTTATCTTAGACTTAGGAATTGAGTCTATATAGAATCTCAATTAATTTAATGATATTATTAAATGAGATGGAAGTGGTTAAAATTTACATATATTTGATACTACTAATTTATTTATTTATTTATTTTGTTGCTAATGATTGAGTCTGAAAAGAGTATTTGGTTCATAATAATCCAAACATAAAAATCAAATTTAAGGCATCATCAGTTAAAATTAACATTTAATTATTTTTTATTGGTCTTAATGAATTATTTATTTGTTTACTATAAAAAGGATCATATGAATTTATTTTGTTAAGAACTCAAATAATATAAATATATATATATATATTATTTTAATTTATTTTGGAAATAAATTTATTTCATCAACTATCTATATTTGATGATATTAACTTTTTTTTTACTTGAACTATATTTTAGTATGGAAAGAAATTGAACCTAATAAAGACATATTCAACTTTGAACTCAAATGTTTCACTTTGGTGAGAATATATTGTCAAATATAAATTAGTTGTGGCAGAGAATTTAAAATGATTTTTTTGACTATTCTAGTATTCTTTCATGAAACATGTCTCAATTTATGTTTTTATTAAATATTTAAGTAATCAACATTGTATTTAATATAATATTATACAAATAATTTTATTATTTTTTTAACTTTTTTCATCTAAATGAGTTTAAATATTAAATATAATTAAAAATCAACATTGATTCATACTTTTTGTGAAGAATCAAGCGTTAAGGTTTGACTTAATCAATGACTCTAATGTGTACAGGATAAGTTTATGAAATAAAAACCAATATTATGTTGATAAGAATGCAAAATCTTTTATTTAATTCACATTAAGCAAATTCTAGTGGGCCATATAAGAGGGGATATGTGGCCCTCACAAAAGAAAAATACAACAAAAAGTAAGGGATGCTTTGCTGTTCACCCACAAGTTACTCATCTTTTGTTTATAGCATTTTTGTCTTTTCACTCCCAATTCAATTCAACATTAAAGACTGTTGGACTCCACACAATGCACCAATAAAAAATCATGCATGCATTACCTTACATTTTATGCACCAATCAAAACTCTTTTAAATACAAACAAAAAAACACAATGCACCAATAAAAAATCATGCATGCATTACCTTACACTTTATGCACCAATCAAAACTCTTTTAAATACAAACAAAAAATTAAGTTGTCTTCTTTCATCTTTCGAGTACATTTTATATTGATTGTTTTCAAATTACAATAACTTCGTATTATAAAAAATATATATTAACTAAAAAAGGTAGCATTTTAAAATATTTTTTATTGTGAAATTCCTTACCAAATGACTTTTAAACACTAATCAACACCAATCTCTTCCTATTTAACAAAATATATAAACAAAGGAAAAGTAATTCAATTGTAATTATTTGTCCTATTTAACCAAGGATAAAGTAGTAGAAATTGAGGGATGTCATGAGAGTATCAAGGTTAGGCTATTTTCTTTGTAAGCTGGCTCCATATATAACTTCTTAAGTCATAACCTTTGTTATTTTAACTCTGCAGTCTCATATGAGAATCTGCATTTTGAAGGTTTCCCTTCATCCTCTACTTCAAGTTGTATTGACTTGTTGTTCCTTTTATCAGGTATTACTTTTACATTTAATTATAGTGTTTATGGATTGGAATTCTATGTCACTTGTTTTTTCTTCGTCCTTATCAATTTTCATTACAATAGCCAAACATTTCAGTTTTGATTTATTTTGTGAGGGGATCTATTTGTGTACATACCAAATCATTTACTAAAATATATACTCTAGTCTAATTCTTTTTCTCCATCATCAAATTTTATGTCATAATCCACATCTTCACAATAATTAAATGTGTCAAAATATGTATTTTGGGAGGAACCATAGATAACACATATATACAAATAACACTTTTATCGATCAGAGGATTATATCTAAAAAACATGTTTATATTTAGTGTTTGATTGTGTTTCTCGAACTAATTTCTTTTAAAGAGGGTAATTTTGAAAAACTAAAAAAATGAGAGAAGAAATTAATTGATTATAGACAATTAAATTTAAATAGAAATGATAATAGGAAAAATATGATATAATTTCTGTCAAATTCTATATATTTTTAACATTTATTATCGATGAATTTATTTGTAAAGAAAAAATGTTCCTCAAAATCAAATATGAATAAATGAAGAATCTTTGTGCACAACACATAATCTCTGTCATCTTTTAAAATTATCTTTTATTAAGAAAAATTTATAATATAAAATTTCTTTTAAAACCAAACAAACATATGGGAATGCTGATTAGTACAAAACTAATTTTGTACGAATTGCACGAATGTCGAATGATTATTTATTTTTATTTTTATTTTTCATTTTTTCCGTTTTATCCAATCCTTTCTCATCTCTCCCTACTCTGTCATCACCCTTCATCTTCCTCTTTCTAGTTTCTAATCCAACCCATCACCGCTTTTGATTTGGCAGAAAAATAAACTGAATCTAGAATTACAAAAATAATTTAGAGTGAGCACGTTGTAAAAAGAGAGGTGAGAGAGAGAAAATTGGGAAAGAACATGGGAAAAAGAAAAATAAAAAATATCATTCAATGATATAAATATAAATAAATGTAATGGTGTAAAATTTCTCATACACAATACAAGACCCTAGTAACTAACGCACACGGTACAATCAATCCCGCAACACAATAATTCGTATGTTTTGTGAAACCTTTATTTTCTTAAAAACTGAATAGCAATATTGTTTTATTTAGGATATGTTTAAGAATTTGTTAAATTCAAAACTCTAGTATTTACCCCAAAAATTATTAACGAGACTCGAACAAAATATTTCATTTTTGTTTGCTGAGCGATGGTTAAATTCAATGGTTTTACTTTTAATTAAACAATTGGATCATATCCCCAAGTCTAAACTAATTTTCTTTTGTAAGATCCAATCAATTTCTATTTTTGTTGATATTAGTTGAAAACATTTAGAAATTCCATCAAGTCTCATATATATATATATATATATATATATGAAACAACTCCAAAGTCTTCTACTGTTTACAATCTATATTTTGTGTACTTTAGGTATTTCCTATGGATAATTTGGTTAGAGTTTCCTCACTCTTTTTAATATGGTCTGCATGTTTAAATTATCTATGTATTTATATATATTTTATTGGATTTGGTAAAAAAAATTGTACATGTATTAGAATGTTGTCTTGCAACTTTTCCTCAAGTACGGTAAGCATGCGTGTAATGGATAGCACTACATGTCTTGATTTTCAATAGTCAAGTATGGTAGAAAATAATCTTTTTGAAAGAATTTACATTAAATTGTCAAAAATTAAATTTTATTAGCAATAGATTGTTGGCTAATGTTTGATTTAAAAAAGTAGGGGATAGAAGGATAAGAGAGAAATTTAAATATGTAGAGGAAAAAGCTAAATAATATAATAAAGTTATTGTTGATGTGTCCCCTTATATTAGAATTTCTTTTAAATTTCAGCTTACCCAATTTTCAATTCCTTTTCTTTAGCGATGAAAATTAACGAGTCAAGGTTGACTAAAAAAAAGAAAATAAATTAGTCCAGGAAAATTTCTTGAGCATTATATATACCAATATAGATAGCAATAGAAGATATGATAATAAAATAAAATGGTTTGATTGTGATATACGGTTAGTATAAAATTTATTTTTACACTGTTAACTAGTTATAAATGGCCTTAAATGTGACTTTTAAAAAGAGTTATTATGCATAAAAGTAAATATTTTTAAATTATATAATAATACATGATTAAATGATAATGTAATAAATATTTACTTTACTTTTTTTATGTAGTATAAATAATTTTTAAACTATGTACGGCAATATATGTGATTGTTTTTCTGTAATGATCTAAAATGATAAAAATATATATTTTTTAATATTTTGAAAGTTCTAAGACATAAAGTTATTAGTTTTAGTTTTAGTTAACATATAAAATTTTAACCATTTAGTAATTATGTTTCGGTATAAAGATAGTCTTCTCATCTCTCAGCCCATATCGATAAGGGCATCTTGTTTTAATGTGGTTGTAGTTAGAGACCTCATTCACTTTTGTACTTTGGAAGATACAATTAAAATTGTGATCACCATGTAGTTATGGAAAATTTAAAAGTCTCCTACAATCATAGTTAAAGTTGAACAGTCATTTAAAATCATGCATGGTATAAGTATTTGTATCTCACATCATCATCACTTAATAGCAGTAAGGCTATTTTAAATAATTTAAAGATATTAAGTCTAATGATTTTTTTAAATATTAAAATCAAGTGAAGCTATATTTATAGGAAATCAAAACTTTTATATACTATTTTTGGTAATGCGATACAATTATTGTCCTCAAATTCCCTTTCTTTTGAATCTAAACATGAGTGTATGTCTTTTATTTGAATATGTTCAAATCAATCACCAATGAAACTCTTGATTCCCAATTTACGAAGGAAAATGTAGTTATGTTACCTTCTCCTCTCTATACAGAGAATTAGCTAAGCTTTTATTCATTTTTGTAATGCAACCCTTTAAATATATATATATATATATATATATATATTATATATATATATATATATATATATATCTGTGTGTGTGTGGTGTGTGGGGTCTATGTGTGTTTTGCACCAAATTATTTGTTTTCTATAACTTAAAAATTATCATGCCAATGTATTTTCTGATTGATTGACTAGTAAAAGAATAATAGTCTAATGACCTTCTCACTAACATGAATATCTCCAGAATATGTGGGTTGTGCAAATGTCCTCATTATACTGTGATGATAACCATTTGTTGGTAGATTACTGATGTGATTAATTGAGTTATTTATTTTTATAATGTAAGTAAAGCATTATGCACATGATATTGCACAAGGAATAAGGTAATAAAGTGTGATATTGGCTCGCAAACTTAGATATTTGACCTCTAGCCACGCCTTGGGTATGGAAGGATTTTAATGATTGATCTTGTTGGAGTATCTTTTCTTAACGATGCAATTGTTTGTTAGGGTTTTTCATTACTTATTTAGCAAATATAATGTACATGTTTTTCCTTTTATAATAATGTTCAGTTTCAATAATCATTGGGATTAGTAGATATAGGAAACAACCAAGCTCTAGTTAACTCTTCTATCTATTGAAACCTAGTGGTGCCATTTCTTATTTGGACTCCCATGCTAGTCACTAAACTCTTCACCTCTAATCCACAAGAGTTGGCTTAATAGTAGGAATTTAGGTATTTTGTATGATGTTCTAAATTATTCTAACGTTATTATTGTCATTGTACACACACTAAAAAAACTATTGACCTCTAACAATTAATGAAACAGATAATATAAAACTATTCTAACATTATTACTTAGTCGTTTACATGTCCTGATAAATATTGATCACATGTCGTCACTAATGTGCATTTATCACACATAATATAAATTTGAATGCATGTAGATGTGTTTCTATTTTTATATCACATATATGGATGTCATATTCTTACTTTGAAGAATTAAATAGGT
This sequence comes from Glycine tomentella, assembly GCA_007407185.1. Lineage (NCBI taxonomy): Eukaryota > Viridiplantae > Streptophyta > Magnoliopsida > Fabales > Fabaceae > Glycine > Glycine tomentella. The sequence goes on along the minus strand of PYAF01002836.1, from coordinate 123,537 downwards.
TGAACAAAAGGTTTTGAAATCAAACTTATAATCAATAGGAAATATATATTCTCATTAGATGTTGGCACTCATGATGAACATGTAAGGGTTGTGGTGGTACGGAGGAAAGTACAAGAAATTTGTCTTTGGAATGCCATTTCTTTCTATGGTCTGGTGAGAGTGCTTAGTCTATATGGTTGCATCAAAATGCTGAAATTTTTCACAACTAGATAAGACATTGATCAAATTGTGAAAATGGCTAAATTACAATCTTGGCAATGGATTACTGCTAGATTTGGATTGAATTGTTCTCATTCAGGTTGGTTTTTAAATCCCAAAACATGTTTGGAATATAGTAATTGAAGAATAAGAAGTAAGGTGTGATTACATGTATTTTTCTATAAGCTAGCTCGAGCATTTCTATAGTAGCATTTAGTGGATGATATCTTGTGCTAATCATAAAAAGCTATATGTGAATGATTAGGATACCTTTTTCATGCAATTTGTAACATAGGAGTTTAGATATGGTGCAATACACATGGATGTAGTTATGTTTCTTTCCTACATATAATTTGTGTTTACATAAATAGTTAGGGTTTGAAATTGGAATTGTTATGTTGGTTGTCACATGAATGCAAAGGAGTTTGGTGTAAGAGAAGGAATTTTTGTACAATTACTAATGTTCATCGAGTGGCCTTCTTAGGTGGGTATTAAATAAAATTATCAACAACAACATTTTAACTTTTTCCATTTCCTATACGACATATAAGAGGTCCTTTTTTTTTTTAAGCATTGGGGGTTTTTGTTATGTGGTTAGTTTTGCCTTTTTGTGGATGGCTTATGCTAGTTGATTGGGACAGATGATTTGTATCATATATTATTTGTATCTCCTTAGCATATCAAAAATATATAAATGTTTGCACACACAGTGTAATGTGTCTATATGGTTAGAGTAAATTTTGGACATACACATACATAGAGGAATCAAGATTATTTTACATAAATTAAATCTTAATATTTTTTTCTTTTCTTTAATACATAGCTTTGATCATATTTGATAGGTGGGATTAATATCAGGAGAAACCAGATCACAAATTCAACAACAAGATTTAGCCACACACTATGATCTGTTTATTAATCAACTTCTAAGCAATCCACCTATGTAAGTTTTCTTGTGTCATTGTATGAACTAGTTTTTTATATGTACGATACATGTGTTATCCTTTCTAATTATTGTTGAACTTACATATAATATATGTTCTACGTTTCTTTGTTGTACATAGGTTTCAAGGTTTGGCTATATCAAATGAAAATCAATCAAAGAGTCAGGTATTAGATCTAAATATCACCGGAAACAATACTTTTGAGTGACATTAGGCACCAACCATATATCCATTCATCTTCAATTCAAATATGTCCTATTAATACAATTATTTAAAATATTTTTCTACAAATAGTGATGGCATTTGAAAAATGATTATGGGAAAACATAACAATAAAGATTAATTGAGTTTTTATTCCTTTTAAAACCCTTTCTAGAAAACAATGAA